>VDFB02365717.1:125548-353783 GCA_007258455.2 Sequoia sempervirens | reverse complement strand
TTTGATGCTTTGTATTGTGATTTCTCATGACCGACTGGCTTTTGACTTGTTTTCCCCCTTTTCATTTGCAGATCTACACTTTGAATTTTCAAAAAATCATCTTCTGATAGGCGTCGCCTGCTCCTCCGCATGGGTTCTTGTTTATTTCTTGTGGGTCGGCCTATATCCCAACCGCGATCCCTCTCTCTACTCTGGCGCCACCACTCTTCTTTTGATCTGATCAAATGTCTTCATGTCTATGCAATCCCTATCCTTTGTTTTCAATCTAGAAAATTGCTTTTATTTTACTAAGCCTAGTGCCCTCTTTCCTCATCGCGCCTCTTCAAATGCTTAGGAAATTTTATTATTTCACAATCAATCATCAAATTTTGAAAGTGAACGGGCATAAATGAAGTTCAAAAGTTTTTAAAATTAGAGTCAAAGACTCTTCACTACTTCCAATCGATGAACATACCATATGTAATTAAAAATTGCCCAAATCTTCTTGAAACTCTGCCTCGATGCCAAACCAATTTGTCTTTACATCTGCTAATTTAATTGATTTGGAAAATTTCAAGTCTATTTCATCTATTTTTGCAATAATTGTAGTCGACATTTCTATGCTTCCACATTTTTGTTACATGACTACCAAGGCAGTTGCAACTATTGAAAAATTCTTTTATACTTTGAGGGACATCCATGCCCAATTCCATGGTTCATGCTTCAGGTTGTGAGAATGCTGATAGTAGGTAGAAGAATCTAGCCACTTAGTGGATGCTCCTGCATCATTAAGTGTGCTAGGAACCATTTTCCTTATGGAAAATGGGCCCTCACTTAACTCTAGGACCCCCCCTTGGAATATGTTTTTAGTGGTATTTTAATGATTTCAAATCCTAGATCTGATGTCGGCTTGTGTTATTTGAATTTCAAGAATTAAGAATAAGTTAAGTATAAATACAAGACTATTTCACTTACTTTCACCTAGTGATTCTCAAGTCTTCAAGCATTATAGAAAATTCATGAGCAAGTGTGATCAAGAGCATTTCTAAGGCATTCAAGGGAAAATTTATTGAAGTTTACTGCAACAATCAAGATATCCATTAAAGTCATGCATGTTGTTGAGCTAATGTGATGATGTAGCATTGGTGATCAAGTTCAAGTGTTCAAAGCCATTATCTTATGTCAAGTTCATGATTAAGATCTACACTCATTGAGGCTATTTCATGCAAAGTTTTAGATTTACAATCCAAGGTTTCGACAAGGTTTGGTGAGTTACATATTTTTGTTCATTCATCATTCCTTTATGCATTGTTTCATTTCAAGGTTTAATTACCAAAGTGGGGTTTGACCAAGGCAAACCCCAATTCCCTAACAAAACAATATTTTTCTTCTCCTTTGATGTGTGATTGAAGGTTTTAGGTTGAAGATCAATTGGAAAGAAAATTTGTAAAAGTTGTCAAAGTTGCTAAGAAAGTTGTCAAATCACAAGAATTGAGCTACATAATTTATTTTTAGGTTTCCAATAGAGCCCAACTAGGATCTAGAAGTGCAAACATTGAAGAACAAAACCCAAAAACCATTTTTCTAGAACCATAGCAAGGACCCATTTTCCATAGAGCGAATGAGTCCTCAGTGAGGCCCGAAAAAACACTTTTTACAACAAGTACACAACAATTGAACCTCTTAAAACCTACCTTTTGAATTTTATATCAGTTAGGTTTGATTTTTGACATTCATTTAATTGAATGAAATTAGAAGAATAGAAGCTTCATCATTTTGTTAATTCATTTTGGTGAACCCCATTTTTCTTTATTTTATTTTGGTGAATCTAGCGTTTTGATCATTGTAGTTTTTTTTAAATGGAGTCCTTTTTCATCCTAGATTTAGATCTTGCACATTCATTTGCATTGAATTAGATCTCATTTAGGGTTTCTAGTTTGCATTCAAATTTGCATCTCATATAGGGTTTTAGGATTGCATAGTTTGCATTCTTTAAATTTGAAAAATACAAAAAAAAAAATCAGTCATCTTGCATATCATATACAACACATTAACTTGCATTTGAAAATTGAAACAAAAAAAATTGCATATCAAACTAGGTATTTTAGGTCATCATATTGTCACATTTTGCACTTGCATTTCATATTGCATTTACAAAAAATTGAAATTGAAACTTACTATTTTTTATTTTTTTTCGGTAAAAGGCCTAGGCATAATTAATTATATTAATTATATCATCAAAATTACAAAATACCAGAATTATAGTACTGGTAAACATGAATTTTAGATGATTCTATATACTACCAGCTATACTACTAGCTATGTAGATCATTCTATATATTAGCAGCCATATCAATTACATATCACCCATATGTTTGTCTATTTTGTACATTACAAAATTTTCTCCATATACTGCTTTTTTATTCATTCTATCATGTTTTATGAATCTTCATTTATATTCTAAATATTTTCATTCAGATCCAGCATGTTGCCACCTTGATCTTCTCCCCATTCTTCTACATCTCTCTTTGGTGGATTAATGTGAGGCACTGCAACTTGCCTCCTTCCATGTCGAACTTGATGACCAAGGATGAAAGAGAGAGCAAAATATTTTTCTTTGATCATATCAACCATTTGCTGCCCCAGTTCTTCAAAATGCATTGGTATCATTTGAAACAACAACCATGGGTCCTCATCACATAACCCCTTTTTCACTGCACCATACATGGTTGCAAATCCTTGCTTTTCCTTGAGATAGCTTCTAGGAATAATCCTTGCTACATGTGATTCTCCCAAATCCAAATTATAGTTTTGAACTGCCTTTAGGAGGTCATTTTCTCCCAATGCTTTTGATAAAATTGATTCTATGTACACAATTTTTAGTGCAACAAAAGACTGAAGGAAATCCATGGAATTTGATAAGAAGATTGAAAGTAAATTTGATGGGAACAAAAGCCTGGGTGAATCTAGTCAAATTATCTCTTCACCTATCACAATTTTAATGCAATCAACAAGACTTGGGCAAACAATGTGAAAGACTTGTGATAATTCTACTTCTATTACCTCCTTTGAGAATGACAATTCATTCCCTTTTATCACCACAGGAACTCTAAATTTTTTTGTATTGTACTCCCTGACCATTTGATACACAATTAGAATTCACTTACAAATTATCACCCTCCAATCGAAAGCAAGTAGGTGATAATTTTTCAAAGACTTCGAGCCCCGCTATAGAGTTTAAACAACTTTCCCTATAGCTACAGAGGTTAAACAACTTACTTTGTTAATGCGAAAGCTATATTGCATGAGATAGGGTACATATATTATGCATCACTTGACACAAACCCACAGAAGTAACCAGAGTAGAGGAAATAACTAGTTAATCACAATGGCGCTTGACAAAAACTCACAGAAGTACCCAAAGCAAAGGAAATAAATAGTTAATCATAGTGGAACAACACAGAGGAAATACCCATGAGATCACTTACTAATTAACAAGCTCCAATCAAGAACGTGAATTCCTGTAATGCTATTTGAATGCAAAATTTTCTGAAAACATTATTTATTTCCACCACTTTTACAAAGCCCTCAAACAAAGCAATAGAGCTCAAAACCACAAAAGCTATAACATGCCTTGCCACTTCTACAAAATCTCCAGCACTGGCAACCCAATTCGAGCCCAGATGATGTCGGTTGGAAGACCAATCATGAATTTTTAAAGAACAGTAGATGTAATTCAATTTCGATACACCATCATGAAAATGCAAAGCCATTTAATGCTCATAGATAATAGCACATGAAATTTGAACCTCCCATGCTTGAAACTGAGAAGAAATATATGATATATCTCGGCATTGCTGGGTTTGGATTAACCTTACATTGCTTTTTGATTGATATTTGAGTGATCACACATTTTTGTGTTGTGCAATGTGTACTTGCCATTTGAGACACATGTATTTGAATGATTGCCAATCACACATTTTGTGATTTGCAATGTTGTACCTATCATTTGATACACATGAATTTTCATGATAACCAATTCATGCATACTTTTCTTACGCTTGGAAATTCTCTCGAGCCATCATCCCTTGTCATTCCTTCTAGCAATAAATACTATCATCATTATTCTACTCAACTTTCATCTTTCCCTGCAAGAGAAAACCACACAATTAGCAATACTTGTTTTAAAACCTTCGCTAAATTTATATCCAAATTTATCTTCCTTCACCGCTTAGCAGGGCCTTCATTCTAACTTCACCTCCATATACTTCTTTCCACATTTCATTTAAAGTGATCTAACTTTTGCATGAAATATCAGAATCAGATGATTAATCCTAATTTGAAAATTAATAACTTTTAACTGAAATTCCCTATTTTCATTGCTTTTAAATCTGCACTACCATTTATCAATCTTGATCACTTCTTTTATGCATTTAACGCCCTATATACTCTGCCTTTTTCTAGTTGAATCAAGTCTTGAAAATTCTTAGGAAAAACATTCATTTGAGCCCCATACATTTTATCTTTTTGATCTTGATCACACTCTATGTTGGCTAACCCATCTACAACTTGGTTTGCTTCTCTATAAGCGTGGTTCATTTGGAACATCTCAAACTTGTCAAACAAAACCAAAATATGCTTAAGAACATAATTTATTTTCTAGTTGCCTGATCCTTTAACTTTACAAGCATTTACGACTGGCAAGGATCCCCCTCAATTACCAACTTGGAAACCTTACATTGAACAACTAAAAGTAAACCTTGAAGGAGAGCAAACACTTATGTTTGATTATTTGTACCATTTGGCAATGAAATTGACTTTGCACATATTACTGAACCCTCATAATCCCTTAGTACTACCCCATCCCTTGACAATCCAACATTACCTCGAGATGCACCATCAAAGTTTAGCTTAACATAACCTTTAGGGGGAGGCAACCATATCACCTTTTTTCTGTCAATTTTGATGTTCACAGTCAAAATTATGCTACCTTTGAAAGGTATAACCAAAAACATTGATTCCTTCAATTGCTTAGCATCCCAATTGGTAAATACAAAGCCCACATGTTTAGTGTTTTGCACATATGCATTCGTAACTTCACAAATATATTTTTCCAACTTTTCCAACACTGAATCTAAGCTGGATTTTTCTTTCCGAAATATCCTTTTATTTCTTTCCCACCAAATGCACCATACCACAAAAGAAGGTATTATTTTCCATATGCTTGCAAAGAGAGATGACTTATATAAAGTAGACCAGGTCATGAACATATCCCATAGATTTTGAGGGAGAGGGGAACTCCACCCTAACTTGGATTGAACAAAAAGCCAACATGAATTTGCAAACAGACAAGACAAGAATAAATGATCCACTTCTTTTGTGATAGCTTCACAAAGCACACATTTAAATGGTGTTGCAATTCCAATTTTTACCAATCTCTCACTTGTTAACACCCTATGCTTTAATGCCAACCATGAGAAACATCTTGCCTTGGACAGAACCATTAGATTCCAACAAAATGACAAAGCTCTTTGTTTACTCCCCTGCTCTTGTTCAGACATAACAACCTTGTACCCCATTTTTACTATATAATTACCTATTTTTGAAGGAGCCCAAATTAGTTTATCTGCCCCTTTCCCAATGAAAAATATTCTACACCTTAAAACCTTGATCAATTTTATTTGCTGAGCATGTGGTATAATTGATGAAGGCAATACTTTCCATATTAATGCCCTTGTTTCCCCATCTATATCCTGAATATAATTAATTGTAGCTTGAAAATCATACACCATTTTCGATGGTGGAAAACCATTCCACGAATCTTTCCAGAAAAATGCGCTCTCCCCATTGTGAATTTCCCAAGTTAGGTATCGAACTATTACCTTTCTACAATCTAACAAGAAGTTCCACATCACAGATCCTTGAGGAGGGTTAGATATGGTGAGAATATGTGCTGGATTGTTAGTATCAAGATACTTACTTTGCATGATTTTACACCATTTACCTTGTGGTCTTGTCTATGAATGCCATACCAGTTTTTCTCCCAATGCAATATTCCTAGCCGACATATTATGCACCCTTGCCCCTCCTTTTAGCTTCTCTTTAAAAATACTTTGAAGTGAAACTAAAGGAATTTTCCTTTTAGAGTCCATATTACCTTTCCATAAAAAGGATCTGATTAGTTTTTTTATTTTTGTAATAATTGTCCTTGGGGATTTTAGAATTGCCATATAATAATTTGGAATTGATGACAAAACCGATTTAATCAGTAAAATTCTGCCAGCTATAGATAACCATTTCCCCTTCTAACTTGTTATTCTTGATTGAATAGTCTGAATTATTTTATCCCAATAAGACACTCTATTTTTTCTAACAAAGAATGAAATACATAAGTATTTACAATGTAGTTCTACAACTTGAAACCCCATAATTTGTACAATCTTATCCTTTACCTTTGCATTTGTGTGAAATATATAAATCTTTGACTTGTTTGAATTCACCATTTGTCCCAAAGCTAAAGAGTATCTTTCAAAACTTCCTTAATTTTCCTTGCTTCAATAATGGTTGACATACCAAACAGAATGGTATCATTTGCAAATAAGGAATGGGTTAGTGTTAAATTGGTGGTTGGAAAATTAATGCCTTTCCATTGACCTTCTAAATGAGCCTTCTTAACTGATCTGCTTAAAGCCTTTGCTAATATGATAAATAGGAAAGGAGATAAAGGGTCTCCTTGCCTCACCCCTTGAGAAGACTTAAAAAAACCCGATGGGGTTCCATTTATTAACACGGAGAACATTGCACCGGACAAACAAGAATAAATCCATTTACACCACTTTTCATGAAACCAAAAATTTTCAATATTTGCAACAAAAATGACCAATCCACTCTGTCATACGCTTTCATCATATCCAATTTGATGATAAAAGCTGGCATAGAAAATGTTGATATAGAGTGCAAAACTTCATGAGCTACCAAAGCCCCTTCTACTATTTCTCTTCCTAGAACAAATCCTCCCTGCTCCTTTGAGATTATACAAGGGATAATCTTAACCAACCTCAAATAGATTGCTTTTGTAAAAATTTTGTAGATAGTGTTGCAGAGTGATATAGGCCTAAACTCTAAAAATGAAGAAGGATTATTTACCTTTGGGATCAATGCAATATGAGTTACATTAAATTGTTTTAGCATAGTCCCTGAACTTCTAGACTCCTCCAATGCTTTCAACAAGTTTTCCCCAATAAAATCCCAACATTTTTGAAAGAAAATGGAGGTGAAACCATATGAACTTGGAGCTTTATTAGCAAAAATTGAAAACACTACTTCTCTTAGTTCTTCTAAAGTGAATGGTTTTAGAAAATGCACATTGTCTTCTGACAAAACCAATGTTGGAATTTTTTGCAACATTTCTTCCCTCACAACTAATTGCTGATCTAATGTGCCTCCTGGTGCAGAAAGTAAATTTGAGAAAAACTTAACACCTTCTTTTTGTATTTCCTCCTCTTTTGATAATCTTTCACCCATAATGCTGTCTTCAATTGAAAAAACTAAATTCTTTACTTTCTTTATCTGAGCAAATCTATGAAAAAACTTAGTGTTTTTATCACCCTCTTTAAGCCACAACTCTCTTGATTTTTGACGCTAATATATTTCTTCCTAAACTGACAGTTCTTCCCATTCTTCTTGCAGTCTTTTTTGAAGCTCATATGATTGTGGGGTTAGGCCTTGTACTATAATTTATGAATTCACTAGAGATAGTTGCTTGAATACTTCTTCCTTTTGCTGAAAAATATTCTTAAATACAAAAATGTTCCATTGCTTTATTCTGCCTTTTACATGTTTTAATTTACAGCAAAATCTATACATAAAAGTCCCCTCCACTATTATTGGGCTTTGACACCACCATTACCTTAAAGATTTGAAATTTGGATGATGGAAACCACATCTTTCAAATTTGAAAGATCTTTGTGGTACCGCTTTCTTTTGACGCTAAAAATAGCGAGAAAATAGTCGGGCAGGTCAAGGAAAAGAATTTATAATATTAAAATAATTTTTTGTGTGATCAGTCGAGGATACTAGCTCTATCAAACACACAACAATTTGTAAAAATATTTGTGCTTGTTTGTTCAGTGTATTCAATCTGAGGTTGCCCATCCTATAGGTAAAATTCCAATTAGGGCCAGAAAAGAAGCTAAAATCCTCAAAATTTTTTGAAGAGGAATGATCTCATAACCTGTATCTTTCATGAATGGGGTGTTGGTTGTTGTGGTGGCTTCTTTCGGGGAGTAGTCGGATGTTAGGATATGTGGTTTTAGATCTTGTGTGGATAAAAGAGATCTTTGTCATTGATGTCAAAGGGGGAGAAGATTCATGTGAAAAACTATGAATTATTTGGGGAGAAGAGTCATGTGAAAGAGTTGAGGAGAAAAGAGTCAGAACCTAAGGGGGAGTAAGTGCTAAAGATAGTTAGTTGATGGTATTTTTTCACATCATGTGTTCCATCAATGCCAAAGGGGAAGATTGTTGGATGTTGTGTAGATTTAATGTTGTGATATCGCGGTTGTCATTAACCGACACCATTAGCGTGCTGTTTGACTGTATATATGTCGAGATATTGAAAATTGTAATACATCGTTCTGGTTAATGCGGTAGTGAAGTGAAGTTGATCTGTTGTTGAGAGTGAGCTTAATCTGTTGTCCGGTGGTTATTGGATAAAGGAACAGAGGTATATCCTGGTTTACAATACCACGTTATGTTTAGGAGATTTGTGCTAAGATTTGAACAAGCTATGAAGCGATTAATGTTCCCTATGATCATTATGTTGCTTCAGTTGAATGAAGATGATCACGATTCGGTAAATTCGGTTATTTGTGTATGCTTTTTTGTGATTCATGATGTTTTGGCGGGTATTTTCTAGATCATGCTCTATTTGTGTTACATCTACATTGTCGTTGTGCTTGAAGTTAGATATTTTCTCTGCGTGTTCTTAATAACTTATAATATTGTAGCGTGTCGTGGATCTTAGAATAATTATTTAGAAGTGTTTTTCATGTTTGAGATTTTATTTTGGGTCTTCGCATATGTTGTAGTGGAGCCTTGGTTGATTCACGGTAAGTTATTTAATCCTTTGGTTTGAAACCGGTTTGTATTCATTTTATTATTTGTTAGAGGTTGACATGCTGGCGATGTAATCTTTTTGGGGATATATATAAGTGATTGTTTATTTCAATTTGAAGGAGTGCTTATTGTGTGCAATGTGTGAATAATGTCCTATGTTCGAGAGGCTGAGAGTGTGAAGAAGATGTTCATATGGCAACAAAACTATAATTAGGCATTAGCAGATGCTATTTTCTCAGTTCAAATCTTTTGGATGTAATCCAAATCCTTTTGTAAGACAATGAGTCTTCCTTTTGCAATTGAGCAATGAGCTCTAGGTAATGCGCCTGAATGCATGTGCATTCCCCATTCACATTTATTTGTAGTTTTAGCAGGGGTATAATCTTGTGGGACTAGCAACCTCCACCATAGTCTTTCCCACAACGGGGTTTCAGTAAAATCTTTGTGTTATGTGTATTTCTGATGTGTTGATGGTTTATGCTTTCATGGTTATTTATCAGATTTGAGAATAAGGTTAATAAGTTTGATAAGCTTAAATTTTTGTGACAATTGATTCACCCCCCCTCTCAGTTGTCTGCCCTTGTGTTGCCAACAAGAATTGCATTGAAATCACCCATTAATATCACCTTTTCTACTCCAACTTGATCCAAAACTTGACACAATTCATCCCATAGAAGCTTCTTCCCACTTGTTGCATTAGGTGCATAAATATTTAAAAGGTAAAACTATCACAGTTTGAGAATTCCACAAAATGACCATACCCCGAGAAGCCCCTTGTGCAACTAATTGAACTGATTTCCATCTACCCCATTTACTAATGACAGCTTCAAAAGACTTTTGTGATAACTTTGTTTCTTGTAAAAGAATAATATATGCCCTAGACACATCAATTTGATGCTTTATGCAGGCTCACTTGCTAGGGGCATTAATGCCCCTAACATTCCAAGATATTATCCTCATTCCATATTTGAAGAGCTAAAAGCTCCCCTCAACCATTTTTTGATACTACCATCTAAAGTTGATTGCCTGCCTGATGTTATTTCCTCTTGTAACTTTACTACATTTGATTTTCTACCACGTTTACCAGGTGACTTTTGAGCAGATGGAATCAAGGATGAAGTCTGTTTAATTGACAAATTCTATGAGAAGTCAAAATCCTTACTCCCCTCTTCAAATTCCATACTAGCTTTTGTATCTTTTGCTAATAATGGAAAATATGTAACCATTTTAAACAAACTATCATCCTCCTTTGCTCTTGATGAATTAACAAGGGATTTAGCTTCTTCAGTTGCCAAGTTTGATACAACCTTTGGATTTTCTGACTCCTTAGCTATTTCATCAATGATAGAAGAACCTACCATAGTGAGAATATTCTCAGTTAGACCCTCCAAATTACCCATGTCTAGAAAAGACTGAAAGTCCATAGAATCAGAACTATCATACTTAATTTTCTCCCAAGGCAAGTTAGCTACTTTTGAATTTATCTTATTTAACTGATTTCCTAAAGAACATACTAGAATAGCCATTGTAGCAAAACTTTCCCATAGTAATACAAAAGAAATACTTTGAACTTGTTGGATTGAGAGATGAAAAACCAAAGGAGCATATAAATGCCATATTTTAGCTTTTAGAAAATATTGGAAATCTGCATAAAGCTCTTTTTGGTTTACTGGAAGGAAAATTCTAGGAAATCTAACTTTTTCCAATGAGTTTCTCATATACTCAGAATGCCTAAACAAAGGACAACAAATATACTGATCACATCTTTATAATGACTGATTAAACAAAATTGACCCAATAATTGGTTGATCCCCATAGATAACTCCAAGTTTTGAGTTAAGTCCATTTCCACCTTTGAGAAGCAAAGGACTTTGCACCCTTGTGAAACTCTACTCAACATGAAACATATGCTACAGTGAAAAAAAATATGAACGAGAACTCAAAGGTAAATCCTTAGTAATATCACAATTGGCATTGGGACCAAAAAATTTACCCTTTCCCTTATACATCCCATTTGAGACAATCCCCATCAAATCTGCATTAACAATGCTAACTTCTTGAGACCCCTGGATTGTATCCTGCACCAAATTTGGTGATTGAGAACTAGAGGCTGAATCTACAATCTTAATCTTGTCATCCTAACCCTTTTTCGCTTTACAAGAAGAAGTCTTATGGCCCAAGATATGGCATTCTTTACAAACATTTGAACCATTTTCATAGAAAACATATTGTATGTGAGCTCCAAAATTAGAAAGTAGTTTAATACTTTTAGGCAGATCTTGCAACATATCAAGTAAAACAAAAACCCTAATTGGTAGCTCTGGTTTTCTAAAAAAATCAAAATTATGGTTTAGGAAAATACCAATATGATTGGCTAGAATTTCCACAATACCTGGCTCTCTATACTCCAATGGAAGAGATTGCAATTGTAACTAGAAAGGGACAAATCTAATTTTATCCTTTTTAGGGTTAAATTTAGGTACCCAGGGCTAAATAGACAAACCAGAACCCCCATACACTCAAGACTTAACCCTATAGATTGCATCTCTAGCTTGCTTGGAAGAAAAGAAAACAATAAAAAATCCATTTCCCTTGTCTATATAGAAAACTTGATTATCCCCATCCCAATATTGATAGATTAAATGTTTCAACTCAGCAATGGACGAAGAATATTGCCAAAACTTACAAATTAATGTCATTTCTCAAAGATTCTACAATTGCCTATTGAGGAGATCCTTAGGAATCTTGACAGTTGGAACATCCTTAGATCGCCATTGACGAGAATCACTTGTATGTTGAAAGACACCTTGTGGATAGGAGTGATTGCGATTTTGATTCTTCACTTTCCATTGTTGCATGTTTGGAATCCTCTCACCTTGATGAAAAGGATTACGATTTTACCTCTGCATTTTCCAGTGTTGTACATTTGAAACCCTCAACCCTAGATCTACATTATTGGGAAAAGTAGCAGGAGAAGGAACTTTAAGTGGAAGATTATTTGGAATAATTGATGGATCTTGAACTCATCCTTCCAAACCAAAAATATCAACAACTCTAGCATCATTACTCTCAAAGAAAGGTGACTCAGTCAAGAACAAACTCTTAGATCTACTCCGTTTTGCATTTTGTAACTGTAACCGCAAAAACTTGTAGCAATCTTCCTACTTCCTAACAATATTATTTGAAAAAGTAACCGGAGGAAAATCACTATCAAGCTGTTCGACATCATCAACCTTTGGATTGAAGGGAGCTCTAGAATCTTTAGATTCCCTAGATCAAACAGATCGGAAAGAAAATAAATCAGAGTCTACATAAACCTTCGACTCTGACCCACATATGTCAAAAGACGACTGTATTGCCTAGTTGAGTGATTTACAGGGATGGAATGAGTTCCCATTAAAATGAGTAGATCTCTAAATGGGATGAAAACCCCCATGATTAAAGATCCCCTATTTCTAAAAAGGATGAAAACCCCCATTTTTGAAAAACCCTTGATTCTTCGAAGAAAAGGAATTTCTTGAAAACTAAGGGGATGATCTACATGTTGCATCACAAAAAACCTTTGAAAACAATCACCTACCAGGGAAAGGAGCTCCATGAATCACCACCAAATACACATAACAACTTGATTTTTTTGAAAAAATCCTATTAGAATGCTTAGGCACGCTCCAAAATGTGTGGTCCTCCATTTTCAACTCTATCTTCACCAAAGTGTGTAATCTTTTGTGTCACTATCATGTTGATCCACCTACTCAAGTTTATTTCTTTGAGTTTACTGTTGTTGAATATGTTGTTTTACTTGCAATTACAAGGCTATTTTGGATAAAACCAGTAGTATGGTTACTTTGATGTCTTTAATAATCAAGAAGTCAAGGTAAAGGCTTTGATGTCTTTAATAATCAAGAAGTTAATCATGAAGTTGAGATAGGAGATGTTGTGCATAAGAAGGTTAATGAAGAGTTTGATGAATAATTTTTCACAAGCACAATAGAGGAGATTTGTTCAAATCTTGTTGATAAGGAAACACTTCTTAAATCTGAAAGTTGCGAACAACATAATGAAATGGAGAAAGAAGACATGATTTCTCTTGTAAGACATGAATTACCTCATGTCAATCAACATAGTGAAGTTGAAGAAGTACTTCATAAGCAAGAAAGTAGCAAGAAGAGTTCCAAGTTTGTCATTTCAAGAGGATGTCCTATTAGGCATCTTTCCAGGACTGAGGCCAACAAAGAAATACCAATCATGTTTGCACCCAAACATGAGTTTTCCATCCAAAATGGAGCTGATCATGAAGTTGTAGCAAAAGAAGAAGGGTTGCAACTTACTTGTCCATTCTAGAATAGTAGTGTGCATACGCAAGATGGAGAAGTAAGAGGTTTTGTCTATATTCTTCATGAAGTTTTGCACCTATAGATTGGATTTCTATCTGTGCCTCATCTTTCTCTAGCTGTTCAAAATCATATGAAGCATTGAATGCTAACTAGGAAGGGCAGTTACTTCAAAGAACCAGTTAATGGTTTTGTTTGACCAAGTTTCATTGTAAGTTAATCTAGGAGTAGGTTAGTTTTCCATTCCAATAAGTGTTGTAGTGCACATGTTTTTTCAAGTTTTGTTTTCCTCCAAGTGCAAGTTGCACATTTATTTCCAATTTGAGTAAGTTTAGAGTTGTGGTTTTAGTTTGCTTTCCTAGTTTTTGAGTGTCTTGTAGTTGTTGTCAGATATAGTTTTGAGTTGTTTCAAGTCTCTTGTTGACTCCATTCCCAATGGATAGGTTAAGGCAGCTGGTCTCTAAGTTTTAGTAGGAAAAACTCAAGTAGAGGTTGCCAAAATGTTACCTATTTTCATTTTTTTTTGGCTCAAATAAGTAATCAAGCAGCATAGAGGTTGAGTTTGCTATCATTTGCCATATTTTGAAACATAAAAGGGTGTCACGTGTTTCAAAAATGTGATAAGTTAGGGTGTCTTGCCATGTTTTTTCAAGTTCAATCATATTATTTTTTGAGGGATCTTTTAAGATGAGGCTATCCAATTGATGTTATAACATTGTTAAAGGGTCTTAAAAGAGAGTTGGAAGGTTTTTATTTACCTTAAACTTATCAAAACAAGTGTTTCCACACTTAGAATTACTAAAACAAGTGCTTTCACACCCCTTTTAATTCTTCCACATTACATGGCATGCGAGTTGTAATGGTAAAGGTAAAATAAAATCATACCCACATCATTTAAGGGTTTGAATGAGGTTAAATTTTCAAAATAAAAGATTTTTCCACTTTCAAAAGACTCATTTTTGTCAACTAAGGTCACATACTTTTGTTGGAGGGAAAATTTGTCTGAAAAAATGGACAAGGGGTCAAACTTTCATCTTGAGTTAGTTGTTGAGTTGGGTTAGGTCGTTGAATGTCTTAAGGTTAGGGTTTTTACCTTGCTATCTTCTCAGTTTTGTTTGGAAGCAGTTCCATTTCTTTATGGGTAGACCCCATTGTGAAGAAGGATGGAGATGGAGTTTTCATGCAATTTGCACAAGATTTTCAGAGAATCAATGGAAGAAGATTGTCAAATCATGAAAGAAGGATTACAATTTCCTCTAAGAGCCTAAGAGCCTTGACATGAACTCTTTTAAGGTCTTTCAAGAGACCAGTCAAGCTTGAAGGACTATCAAAGTGCAGATATGAAGATCAAGTCAAAGTGCAAATATGAAGATCAAAGAGTGTCTATATGTAAGCTCAAACCATTTTATAGTATCACATTAAGGGTATTAAGATAAGGAAATGGTTATGAATATGTCTGATAGGGGTACATTCCTACACACCACAAATCTACATATGGCCTATGTAAGTTGTGTGAGTTTTCGTATCTTGATAAAACCCTTGGAGTGGTGCAGTCATGAATTCAATTGACATTCAGGTCAAAGGGTGCAATAAAGGTACAAGGGGCTAGATGGACTTAGAGCAGTCAACAAATATGATCATTGTAGCACATCTTTAATAGTCATACAAAGACTATTTTGACAATCATGTAAAGGACTTTATCATGAACTTGAGAGGCTTGTTGAGGTTTGCATGATGATGGCATAGCTGGATGGCTTCAATCCTTGTGAAGTATCTCAAATGAGGTCAAATAGGCTACACAATACCAAAATGAACCTTGTCTCAGTCACAAGAGATCTCTATTAGCAAGGAGTCATCATAACAGTCAACACTATTGTGCAGGGGTAGTCACCTAAGAGAGGTAAGTTTTGTCAAAGGTTATATAAGATTTTCCATGGTTTTGTAGACCCTATTAAGTTAATAGGAGCAACACTATAAAGAAAGGTATGATTGCATATTAAAGACTTGCAGAGGATAGTGATAGGTAAGAATGACTCAAGAGACTTGTCAAGCTTATGAAAGTGCCTCTCAATGATGCTCTGAGAATGAATAGAGGTAAAGGAAACTCTTAAAAAGTCTTAAAACATTCACTAACAAGTCATAGGAAAGGTTAGGTTGTAGAATAAATAGTGAAGAGATGCAAGATAGGTTCTGAGCCAAGATAGAGAAGCCTCATCAATAGCAATGGTGCAGTCTTGAGAACACCTTGGAGGATCAGTCAGTGTGGCATCATTCACAATCAAGCAAGCATAGTATAATGGAAAACTACAAAGACAATAGTGAGGACAACAAAAGAAGAGATAAAGGTTGAAATACACACTATGTATTTCAACCAAAGGGGTAGAGATAAAAATGGAGTTTTCCATCACTTTCCAGGGGCTAAAACTCAGTTCTAAGGCATGTTTTTGGCTACTAAAGGATATATAGGCATTCAAGAGGAAATTTGGGATGGTTAGAAGACTTTTCCAAGCACTTATGAAGGTTCTAAATTCTCAAAATCACTTTCATCCGACCCAAGGCAGTTGAGCATCATGGAGAGAAGATTTAGGAGCATGTGGAGAGGTGAGCAACAAGTGGAGAGCATCTAGGAGGTAGTTGATGTGTTGTCCATGAGGTGGAGGAAAAATAGGAGCAGTTGGAGATTTTTTCCAGCTATTTCTAGGCATCTAGGGGTAGTTTTAAAGGTCTTATCCATGCACAAGTCAAAGAAGGTGGTTTTTCTTCATAAATGAAGCAAGTTGGAGTAGTTTGAAGGGGTCTTTTGGCCTAAAATTAGTTACACCCGACCCAACAATAGTTGAAGGAAAAAGGCAACTTGGATACTAATGGACCAGGTCTCCTAATCTATTCTTCTTTCGTAATTTCTCTCCTAGATTCTCTCTCATGTGTTGAAGGGATATAGGAATAGTTGAACTTAGTTTCAAACTAGTTCTTACTTGTAGTTTGAATGATTTGTAGCTTGCTCAATCTCTTCTCAAACTAAAAAACAAGCATTGTAACTCAAAAGCAGTCAAGCATATGACTGGATTTTTTCATGTAATTTCAATTTTCAAGCAATAAAGACAATCTATTTTGGATCAACACTTGTGTAATGCTTGTTTGGCATCAATTTTAGTTCAAATTCTACCTTTTATGTGGCTGGTTATATATGTTTTATTGGTTCATTTTGCTGTGTTTTATCTCAAAACCTCAAAATATGATCAAAACAAACACTTGTAAACATATTCAGACATATTCAAATAGGTTGTAAACTATGGAAAAACTTATTGGGTTGTTTTGGTTGTGAAATATCTCATTTTCCTTCCAAAGCATCATCAATTAGTGCCCTTTTTATAAAATATTGATGGGTGATATGTGAAAATACATAGGTTGTGCAGTAGAACTTTTTAAGCCATTGTAAGTCCAAAACAACAAGTTAGAGGTTTGAGAAAACAATTTGGTGTATCTCCTAGTTAGTTGTAGTTAATCATTTTTAGGCATTTTAAGTTATTTTCAATCTCCTTACCCTTTTCCTTCAAAATAAGTAGGATTGATTAAGTTCTAGGTGATCAAGCAAGAGGAACTAGCTTTTTCTAGAGGTTCACTCCAAGTTTTAGGCAATCCACAGGCCTAGGAATGTTCCCATGTATCAACAGGTAGCTAAGTTGATAGCTTAGCACTAGGGTGCATACTTTGTTGATAACAACTGTAGTAGACCTGAATCTGAAGATCATTAGAAAAGACTTGAAAATCTGTAAAAATTAGTTTCAAAACCCTAATCTAGGACCTATTCGCTCTAGGGTGAATGAGTCCCTGATTAGGCCTTAATCTACATTTTTGGAAATTAAAATCTTCATTTATGTGCTTCTGTTTACTTCCATTAGATTTTTGTTATGGTTTGTTGAGTTTTTGTTTCATTAATTACATCATATCTAGCTTAATTTGGAACATTTAGTGCATTGTGTGATTTGAAAATTATATTTACAAAATTTCATTTTTAGATTGTTAAATAGTGTAATCAACAAGTTACCTTGTTTAGAATCTAAAAAATGCATTTACACATTTCATTCTAGGTCATTGCATTGCATTTTAAGCCTCTTTCCATTTTGGGTTTTCACACCAAGTTTGTGAAACTTGTATGAGCTTTACCACTTGGTGTCCAATTAGCAATACTATTGTGAGACATAGTTTGAAACTCATGTCATCCCACGATATACCATTCATCATGGATCTTGGGTTTTCTAACCCTCTTTCTAATAGTGTTGATAATCAACACCCTATGGATCATAACATGCATACCTCATTTCCCATGACTTCTATACCTACAACCAATGTTCATAATGTTAAAAACATCAACCCTACCATGACTAGTTGTAATCAAGCTTTGGGGTATACCCAAAGCCAAGGTGGAACTTCAATTCCTCCTTCTAAAGTTCCCATTTCTATTCCTACATACACTAGTACTCAAGTTACCACAACCATTCAACCTACTATCCATGTGAACACTTAGGTATTTCCATAGGGAATCCTTCTAGCTTTGTGCATTCAAATACAATATCTCCTCAACCATCCTCCATCACAAATTTACAATTCACTTTCCCTCCACACACATACACCACTCCACCTTACTCCCCTCCACCTTACAATAATAAAAATGATGCCATCCTTAACACACTTTTCCAAAGCATGACATCCCTCCAACAACAAGTGACAACCCTAAATCAAAACAACAATGGTCAACCTTCACAATACATCAAAACCAGTCCGTTATCCCTGGAGATATTGAGAGCACAAATGCCACAAGGTATAGAAATTCCTAGATTTGAGAAATATGGTGGGAAAGGAAATCCTGTTAGCCATGTGTTTGCTTATACAACCCTATGTAGTGACTTTATCTTTGAAGATAAGCTCTTGGATAAACTATTCCCTAGGTCATTAAAGGATACTGCTTTAGAGTGGTTTTTCTCCTTGCTGAATAATTCAATTGGTTCATTCAATGAGCTTATTGATGCCTTTTACAACCACTTACACATTCACATGGGTCCCAAGATGACCCTAGCTAATTTAATGACATGCAAGCAAAAATACGATGAGAAAGTGACTGATTTCATAGCTAGATATCAAATGCTTTATTCACAAATAAACATTAAGATTCCTGATGTCGACCTTCAATGAATGTTTATCACTAATTTACAAAACAAAATTCAAACCAAACTTGAGATGTTGAAATTCCCATCCTTCACACAATTATGTACATCCCTTCATGATTATCAAAATTCGGCTTATGGTTGTGATGTGAAAAATCTTCCTAGTCTTGAAAAGTTTGAATCTGCACCTCAAAATAGTTACCAACCTTTCAAGAAGCAAAATATGGGCTTTTTACAACTTAATTCTCATCAACCAAATCAACAAGGTTATAACCAAGTGGCTGCCATAAAGACAACAAATTCATATAACTTTGTGGATAGGAATAGAAAATTTACCCCTTTACCTGACACTCTTCACAATATCATGCTACAACTCGTAGAAAAGAATTTGCTTTCCCTAGCTCCTATCAGAGCTCCTGATCCTGATAAACTATTACCCATAGGATTTAGACCAAATTCTTATTGTCATTACCACCGAAAAAATGGGCATGATACATAATATTGTGAGCATCTTAAACATCTTGTGCAAGACCTCATTGATTCTAATCATCTTCTAATTGGAGGTGGGAATGATCAAGGTAATAAGTCTTTAGCTCCTCCCAACCAAAAATTACAAATCTTTATAAATCCCATGCCGAAACATACTATTTCATTTGTCAAAGCTAGTGAAATAAAGAATGATGTGATGAATGTTGACACAGATGATGAAAACATAAAAGATGAAAATGTAGATGAACTGTAGTGTACTTTTTCCACACACACCCCACCAGAGGTAGGGACCCTCTCTTCGCCCACTTTTGTCTCCCGCTTTGCTATAGTTTTCACCTTGTCCCCTTAAAGGATAGGTTCCTTTGAATTTTGGATTTTTCTTCACTTGGAGAAATTAACGATTTATCTACACTAAGGGTCCATTATTTGCAACTTTTGGATATCAAGACAACACTAGGATCCCTAACCTTCACATAAGATCTAACTTGCAGGTGAAACTGGCTAAGTATGGGAGGCCTTCGATGATTTCACCCTAACTCGGATTCCCTGAGTGATGGGTCATCTTGGGAAATCCGAGGTGGCCCAAAATTTTTGACATCCAATCCTTCAGAGAATCTGACCTTGATCAGATTCCCCGAATCCACCTTGTGATTGCATTCCTGAGCCCTTAAGCAACGTTTCATTGCCCGCAGGAGTGGTAGGTACATGCATTTAATGTGACCTTGGTTGATTATTTAAGGCTATTCAAAGGTCATTTCTCCTCATTTGAACTCCTCGAATTGGTGGCATTCGATGTGCTTGATCCTCCTCAGCTTGGTGATTTAGCTTGGAGATTGTAAATCCGCTTGTGGTCTTCAATTTCTGTTTAAAGGTGCATTCACACCTCTTGTTTCCCAGTTTGCATGTGTTAAAGGTAGTGTTTTCCCTCTTAATTTAATGATTTTATACCCTAGCTTGGTTCCGCATAACAATTTGATTATGATTCTGCCACTCATCTAGTTTTAATGGTGAAAATGTTAATGAATGAGCTCTTTTATTTGGTTGTAAGCATTTTAATATTTCTCATGGGGAGAATTGATGTCGTTTACTGGTTCTTTTGGGGTTCGATGGTCGTCACCCGCATAGATGTCACTTGTCTTTCTTTTTGCCTTCGTTTTCCACTAGGGTTCTATCACCCACATGATGTGATTTGAAGAGGGAGAATGTTGTATTGGAATCCTGCTTGGGTCGCAATCTAGGTCAATAAACCGGAAGCAATCCTATGAAAGCCCGTGGGTGAGCGTTAACTTTACTCGTGCCCTAGTTCACTTTCCCTAATTCATTTGATCTTAAAACCAATCAAGGGAAATGAGGTCCTTAATGCAAATTTTAGATTTATTTCAGTGAGTATGGTAAGTGGCTTTGATTCGTGGGTGGCAAACATGAAATTTTGAGGTATACAATATTAAACAAGAGCTTTGAAATTAAGGGAGCGACAAAGGAATCGTTTAGGTTTTGCGTGGGGGAAAGAAGTCAAGTAAAAGTATGAGTTTGGCTCACCTCGGGGAACCTAAGGTACCTCAGAATTTCTGAGGGTTAATCCTTCAGAGATTTTGGTGCCTCAAGGATTTCCTGAATCCTTCTATCACCTTAATTCCCAAAATTTAGCTTAGTTCCCCTCTAAGCTTGAGTCAAAGTCCGAGTTGAAGTTGAAAGTGATTGAGGTTAACTTAACGATGAGTTTTGAAGGATAAGCTCTTCTTTGGGGATTCTGCCATACCACAGATTTTCCTTTGGAAAATTCACTCCCCTTCAGATTTCCTGAATCCACGTGGGAATGGAAGCCTCGAAGACATCACGAAGGAAGCTGAGCTTGGAAGAAAAGCAACTCGTTGGAGGTGAATTGATTCTAAAGAATGAAGGAATGAGAATTAGCACAAAATGCATGCAATGGCCAACCTTTTGGAAATTCTACCTTGGCTCAGAATTCCGAAGCTCCAATCCCTTGGAGAATTCGAGTCCCCTAGGATTTTCCTCGAACTTCCCTTAGATTTCCAAAACACTAGAATTTGAGAGATCAAATCAAACCTCGAGCGAAATGCCATCAGGTGATCATGTAGGTGAGTTGGCAACTTGAAATTCTCACATATGGTATAATCTTTGAAGATTCCACTCGACCTAGAATTCCCAAAACTTTGCTTCCTACGGAGAATCCGCTTGGCTAAGAAATCCCCAACCCTTATTCCTGCGGAAAATCCACCCTAGGCCAAATTTTACGAAAATCCTTCAGGGTCCCAAAATATTGAAATGCATCAATTTGTGAACAATTATCTTGGATTCTTAAAATGAATGAAAAGAATTTGATGTTAATTAGAAGATTTTATCTGTTTGCTTTAATAATGAGTTTATTAATGATTAGCATCACAGTGATTATCATGTCTTCAAACAAATGCAGGCAGAGCTGAGTCCCAAAAAGATTTCAAATTAAAGACTTCACACACTCAAGAGAAAGTCAAAAGAAGAATAGATATAATGAAGTATGATTTCAAAGGAATATGGCCAGAGTCAAGAATATCCTCTGAATGGTCAAAGATAGCTAACACCAAAATGGGATATGTTGATTATGATGATTTCCAACAAATAATGTTTGGAAATGCCACCACACAATTGGCACACGTCATTAAACATACAGGCTTGGCTCAGGCAACAGGGTTCCCACCCACCTTATTGTGCCTGGAGTTGGTGTTGGAATGTGCAAGACACTATGATGTTGATAAGAGAAAAATACTGGGCCCACAAGGAAGGGTCATGGCTAACTTGACTGAGGAGTCCATTGCTAAAACCTTCAATACTGTTTCCCATCACAAGCTTATCAAAGAGATCAACATCTAGGAAGCAGAAGAGTTTTATGCCAAGGATGCCTCCAGGGCTTTGGACATGACGAATAGTTCATGGATAGACAAGCCAAAACCACACTATTCCAAGCTCCCGAAGCAATTACATAGGAGTTATTTCAAGATGGAGTACAATGATATCATCACGCTCCTAGGCAGGGTAATGGGATTAGAGGAGGAATTCACTTTCAGAACTTGGATGTTATATCCAATTACTTAGATTGTAGGAGGAAAATATTATCATTGGGTAGGTATCTTGAGTGAAAATTTGGACTTGAACAACTCAGAAGTGTACAAGATACTCATGTGTTCACAATGACATCTTACCTTGTCTACATGTTGGCAAGTAAATTCAAATATAAAGGCCTAAGTTGCAGAGGAACTCTGGGCAAGGATAGAATCTGGGATGTTTACCCTCAACTCTAGTACAACAAATCAAATTATAGGAGAGCCAATGATGCCTTCTTGATGTACATCCCTAGATTACCACAGGGTTCCCTCCATATAAGAATTTCTATAGAGGAAATGGAGCTAATCAGAAAGTATGGACAATGATTCATACAATTCTAGAGATTCTCTTGCATTAGGATACAAGGATCTCTTGCGGTCCCAATTAGAATGCCAAGGTATCCTAGTAATAAACTCATCTTGTTGGAGCTAACAAGAAAAATGTTTGCATTCAAGACAGTGCTGCAGGATATGCATAGGAAGGGGCTTACAAATGAATTCCCATTGAGAATTGACACTCTTGAATCCTGCCCCAATCTCCAAAGTTTACAGTATTCAGAAAAGGAGATGGCACAATATGTGTTGTATTCACACACCAACCAAGATAATTTTGATCATTATGGAAAAGCACAAAAGAAGGCCAAAAGGGAGTATAGACACACAAACCACATAGAATATTACTGGGTGAATTGTAGAGATGAATTTGAGGTGATAAAGAGAAGGTATTATAGACTGCCCTTGAAACTCATCAGACTCTACAAGGTGGACCAGGTGCTAGATCAAGTTGATGAGGATGAAGGGGATTTGATACAGTACCATGATTATGAACCATACATAAATCAACCCCTACCATCGGTAAATTGGTCAAAGGAAGAGGTGGTAGACCTTGATCAGGTGACTGAACCCATGAAGAGATACTCTAGAATGTGGGTCAAGCAAAAAGTTGTAGAGTTGCAAGAACATGGTGCTTAATTCACTTACAACCTGATGGGAAACCTTGAATTCCATTCCAAGGATGACACCAAGACAACCAAGGATGATATTACAGAGCCTTCACACGGGGATGAACAAGAAGAACAAAGGCCCCTAACACTAAAAAGGAGAATGAGAAGTCAAGGGAAAACTAAGAAAATTGAGAGGCAACCTGCACTGAAGGCAAAGAGGACTTCTAAGGAAGCTACTGAGGAAGGAGAGAAGACTCCTCAACCTGCTAAGAAGAGGAAGCTAGTGATTGAGGGGCAGAGACTAGCTAAGAAAAAAAATACTGTTGAGGCTTCAACTACCCCTCCCAAGGTTGTAGAAATTGAGATCTCAGAGGAGAAGCCACAGGTGTATGTGAGAAGGAATTCACCAAAGTAGAGTGTGTCTCCTATAGGGGAAGCAAGAGTTGGAGTTGAAAAGGCACATGCTGAAGAGATCCATACTAAGGATCCCACAAAGGAAGCAGGGAAGGTAGTTATAAGGGATAATTCACCTTCTCTATCCCAAATATAGAATATACAAGAGGGTGAGGCTCTGAAGGAACACGAACTAGGTGGAGAAGAAGGCCCATTTGACAATCCTGATGAGGAAACACAAAGTAAAGAGGTATCTACACCCAGAGATGGGAAATTGAGTAATTTGGCCAAGGAATTGGGAGAGAAGAAGGAAATCAACAAGGAGACTACCTCTGAGGTTACTATGGAAGTTCCCTCTCAGCCTCAAACCATTGAACATGTTGATACACCACATTCAGAGGAGGAGCCTGAGGATAAAGATGATGAAGAAAGGGAACAACAAAACCAAGGAAAGGATGAGGAGAATATAGAGGTTGTTGATGAGAGTCCTCCTCATGATTAGTCTGGACATGGTACTCCTCAGAAAAATGTGGAGGTAGAACAACTTGCTACCCTAGACTTGTTGGAAAAGAGATTAAAGTAGAAGGAAATAATTTTAGAAGATGAGACTCCAAGTTGGGACAAGCTGTTGGAAAAATGGGGACAACCAAAGGAAAGGAAAAGATCCAGAACGGTCTCTAAGTTTGCAAGAGGGATGAGTTTAATAACATGATTGTCCATGTTGTTGTTCCCCCTGAGAACAAGTATAAAGATGAATTAAGACCCATAGACTATAAGGTGTAGACTTTTAATTTGGGTTTGACTACAAAGGAATAGGGAAGGAAGACTTCCAAGAATCCTCTTAGGAAATTCTAAGGTGACTTGACAAGGAGACCGTAGAAAAGGAAGAATTACAAAAGAAAATAAGGGACGTCCATAGGTATATCCAACATCTAATTAAGCCTCTACAATCTTAAAGCAGCAGAAGTTGCTCGTTTCTAGAAGGTTTGTTGTCCAAGGAGGCAGTTTTAGAGATAGAGAGATTGAAGGTTTTTGTGAAGGACACCTAGGAATGGTTGCAGAATGTTAGTAATAGAGGAGATGAAATGATAGAAAAGGTGGTACCATTCTATGAGAAGTTATCTTTCCTCTCTAAGGACATAGCTTATTTTCTTGATGATTGCAAACAACCACCTGATGATACAATTGTCGAAGAGTTGGAGAGAATCCTTACAATTCCTGTAGAAACTCTGATTAAGGAAGGTCTCATCACCATGCAGGACACACACAATTTAATGGGTGGGCATAAGCTTTCAAATTTAAGAATGAGCCCATAATGAAAGCACCCAAGAAGTTATCCAAGGCTCAGGTCAAGGTGAAAGAAGTCTTTGACAACTACAACACCTTTCAAGAAACTGTTACAGGAAGGAAGAAATTCGGACAGAAGGACCTGAATGTGGAGCAATTGTAGCAATGGTGGCATGAGGTGTACTCTCCAAGTGCAGAAGGTCCAGTAGTTAAGGACCAATTAGAAGATGCTGCTATTTACATCTCCTGTCTGGACATATATCAAGGTTTTTATGTTGACTGGGAGAAAGTCTTAGCCAAATATGAGGCATAATTAAACTCAACTAGGGCTATAATTAATGTAATAGCTACCCCAACCCAGGCTGACTTGGATCTAGTCTTGACAAAAATAAAAGAAATTTCTAGAAAGGATGTGGTAGGTGAAGGAGAAAAGGATGACCCAACTTGATGGCCTAGGAGAATGTGCCATTTAATGCTAATTTTTCCTATGAGACAAGGCAACTGCACCTCAAACTTTGTGTTAGGGGGGAATTTAATGCTAAAAGTTGACTGTTGGAGGTCGACTTCCAATATTTTAATGTAAATTTGAACTTAAAATTTGGGAGGGAATTTTTGGCTAACCTACTTGGCCGACCTAATTTGTGAAGCCCTAATTGTAATTGCTATAAATAGGGGTTTTTCCCTCATTTGTTAAGGTTAGACATTTGAAGAAAGTGCTAGAATCCTAGCTAAGGCATTAGAGGAGCTCTGTAATACTTGAGACACTGGAAAAAATTGAACTGTTGCAAATTTTGGTGAAGTAAATACAAGATAAGGCATTGTTATTTGTTGTTATTCATTGTGTTATTCATCTATGCATGGTTCTTGTATTTCATATTTTGATAGTTTGTACTAAGTAAGTTACTCTTTAGATAATTTTAGAGATATTTATGTTTCAGTTGTGTTCATGGTGGAAAATCTGAAGTATTTGAGCAACCCTTGGTCCATACTTTTAGCTGCTTACTGAATGTGGGTAGCTGTGCAAAGTTAGCCTGGGCCTATATTTGATGTACTTAGTTCAGTTGTGAAGTGTTTTCATTTTAATGCTATATGTGGATTGATGTGTGAATGCTTCACAATCTAAAAATATTAATACCTCAGGAGATAGAACTATTTTTGTGATGTTGCAGGTTAATCTAGGTTTAGTAGAAATTAGTTTGGAGGGTTGGTCCACTTTGAATGTTTTATCATTTTCATAGCTGATTCTAGTAGTTAGATTTAGATTTCTCTCAAACCCTTATCTCTTTTTCCATTTCTTTAAAATATAGGTTAGTTTAGGACTTGCAAGCATCAACATATTGTCATATCTAATGAACTTAAGAAGCTCCAACATTTGTGTGTAAGGCCCCTTGTGGAAAACCAACATTTAAACATTATCTTTGAGTTGTTTTACTACATTTGTCAAAACTTGGCATTAGAGACCTTGGAGTTATCTCTTGAGGCTTGCTGATAGAGATTTACCTTTCAAGAGAAATAGGATATTATATTCTTTCTGAGTTGTTGCTGTGCAGAAAACACCATCAATAGATTGGCGCTTGAAGGAGGGTTGATTCAACAAGTTGGAGCAATTTTTATCATCAATATCTCCTCAAAGATTCAGGAGACAAAGAAAGTCTACGTCAAAAGGATATTTCTAGGAGCTAGAGACTCCTACTAGGTCAAGGAGGACCAAGAAAGGAGGAGCTTCATCATCCTCACCCATTTGGCCATCATCCTCCTCCTCATCCTTAGATTCTGAATCAACCTCCACTGAACCCACTCCCATTGAACCTCACCTTTCACCCATTCATCAACCCCAAACACAGGCCAATCAACCACTTCCACCTCTACCACCACCAATGGCCTTTCTAGCAAATAACCCTTCACCTTTTCTCTTCAACAACTACAATGTCATGCCCAAAAACCTAGAACACTTCTACTCCAAGTTTCATGTGGGTGATCCTAATCGAACAGTTGAAGAGCACATTATAATTTTCTAGACTGCCCTAAGGGATATGGGAATTGTTCATTAAGATGTTGCATGTATAATTTTTCCATATTCCCTAGGTGAAGAAGCTTTTTACTGGTATAATCACTTGCCAACTAGTTATGTAACCAGTTGGGATGATCTAGAAAATGCCTTCTTAAGTTCAAAATTCCCATTGAAGTGCTAATGAGTTATATCTTCAATTCACTAGGGTTAAAAGGGAAGTCAATGAACCAATAGGGTCTTTCAATAATAGGTTTCATCGTGCCTATACCCGATTGCAATCACCTTATGTTGTGGATGATGCAACAACAAGATAAGTCTACTATGATGCATTGGATATCTTGACTTCTACTTTCCTCAAGTGGAAGCACAACCCTCCTGATAGTTTGTTGAATGCATACACAGAAGTAGTTAAGGAAAGCATATATTTAAGACAACACTTGTTAGGACCTTTGCCATCATTAGGGCCTATTGCTCATCCAGGGAAAGTCCAAGCCATAAGCCAAGTCATAAACAATCAGCCTCCAATTATGAACCCAGTCCCACAACTACCTATAGTTCCTCATCCATGACCTCCTATGAATCAAGATTTTGTTGTACCAAATTATTCACATAATGCGGGCCAAGCACCCTTTTCTCAATATAAATCTAAAATCCCAAGTTATTTATAGAATTATGAGGTATTGAATCAATCTTTGAACCAAGGTTCACATGCAGTCTATTTATAGAATTTTGCAAATTTAGGGTCTGCATCAAGCAACTTAGTCAAGGAGAGGTTGGATGGGCTAACAGAACAAGTTAAGGAGTTGTCTACTAAGGTGACTTACTTGAGGAATCAAAACAACCAATTACAAGCTGCCCAATGAAGTATCCAATCTAACTACAATAGGTATAACTGAGACATTAGAGAGTCTGGTTATAATAGAGACAATCAGGAATTTGGGAGAGGATATAATTAGGGTTATGATAGAGGTCAGTCATCAAGACAAAACTTCAAAAGGAGACAACCACTAAGGAAAAATAGGGCATGGAACACAAGGCCTAATAATGGAGGGGTTCCAACACCCTTGGACAAGCCCAACAATCCATAAAAGACTACTAGCACAGTCCTCTTAGCAAAATCTCCTCTCAGAGGATACTGTTGACTTCACAAGACAACCCAACATTCAGAGTTTGATTGTCTAGAGTTCCAAACAACTACAACCATATTCCAGATGGAAGTGCAAGATGATACAGGAGGTCCCTCATATGGTCAAGAAATAGTACCTTCGGATCCTTATGAATCTTCGGTGTTGGTATTGAACCATGCTCCTTTTCCCAGTGGAGAAGAGAATGGGCATGAAGAAGAGTCCTCAGAGGAAAGTGCATAATCTGAACAAGTGTATAATGGGGAGTCAATATCAGAGTTATTTGAAACTAATGAAGCTATTGATAATGGTACTTTAGACAAAGAAGAATAGAGAATTGATGAAGTACAAATGTTCCACCAAAGGACTAGGCCATATGAATTGAGAAATAGGCAGGCCAATGGATCATTCACCACTTCTACTCCTAACAATTTCAACACTCCTCTTGATCCTAATGCCAGTAACAACCCTTTGTACCCTCATGTACCAAGGAAATTTTTCTCTAGGGGAGGATCTTTTGATGCATCAAAGGGAGAAGCCACCAAGGATCAACAAGGGATGTCATCAAGGAGTAGTCAATCTGATATGACTGTATTCTAGATGGGAGAGTACATAGTAGAGGAACTTAAGAAAGTGAAGGTTAGTCTTTTAGCCTTTGAGTTTTTGAGAGTTCTAGCTATTTGGAGTGTGGTATTAGGATCATTGAATGACCCATCATCCACAGATTTCTCAGAGGACCTTGCTACCAAGAGGACTGGTTTTATGGAACCCTTGGTTAAAGATACAACAGAAAAAACACAGAATTCCCGGTCAACCTCAACTCAGAATACTCAATAGGGAAGGGAGCAATCACAAGCACAAACAAAGGATAGGAGTAAGGAAAAGGAAAAGAGCCAGGTGGCTAACGTTGATTCCCTGGTGATTTTATTTCAAACCAAGTAGGATACTCCTCCTTTTCTAATTTCCATTCGAATCTTTGGCAAAAAATTGTACAATTGTCTGTTAGATTTTGGTGCATCTACAAATGTGATGCCATTCTCAGTTTGTAAAGCCCTAGGCATCACTTCCGATCCCTCTCAATGAGATGTGACTCAATTAGATAAAACTAAGGTGAGTGTAGTAGGGGAACTAAACATGATCTTGATGCAAGTAGCATCAGACCCATGAGTGCAACAAGTTATTAATATCCAGGTGTGTGATATACTTGATGCCTATAGAATGATCCTTGTTAGATAATTTATGAGAGTCCTAAATGGATACACTTCAAAAAATCATTCTCATATTTGGCTTCCATGGAAGGGGGTCCCGAATCATATTAGGATTGAGAGGTAACCTAGGCTGAAGTACTTGATTACTGAATATCAAAATAATTTCAATGAAGTGCTCATTTCTGAAGCAAGTTTAGGAAACTATGTCCTAGCAATTGCTGCTCAAGAGTAAGATGTAGAGGAGGTGTTTATGATGCAAGAAATTCCTAGAGACTCAACTCAATCTTCTGGGAGCATTGAGGTAATGACAAAAAATGATGAAGATCCTAAATGGGGTGAGAGTAATCTTGGATTGTTTGATAATTTTTGGGAGTTTATTCAGAAGTGCATTCAAGACCAGGTGAGCTTGGGAAGGCAAATAGAATTTGAAGAATTATTGCTGCCTAACTAGTGCAGGGTCCACAATGCTTCCCATCCCAAGTTTGAGTGTTGTCTTTGCTAGACTGTGGTTGAGTAGTTCAATAAATACACTAGTTCACCCTCAACAGTTGGGATCGAAGTGCAGGAAGCATGCCAAGATAGAAAAGGGAAAGAGATAGCCGGGCAAGATGACCCTTCCTCTTGAAGGAGTGGGGGCATTAAAGATTCTAAAGGTAGTTCATCTCCTAAAATATGGACTCTACGATTTGATGGATCAAAGTGTAAACAAGGTGCAGGATCCAGATTCAAATTGATAAGTATGACAGGGAAAACCTTCTTTGTTGCTCATAGGTTGCAATTTCAGTGCACCAATAACATTGCCAAATATGAGGCTTTAATCCATGGGTTGCTGATGGCATTGAAGAAAAATGTCAAGACATTGCAGGTGTTCAGAGACTCTAAATTAGTAGTGAAACAGGTTAGAAGGAAATATTCCTGTCATGACAGGAGAATGACCAATTATGAGCACAAAGTGTGGGATTTGATCAAAGGCTTTAGTGCATTCAACATCCAGTTGATCCCGAGGGTTAAAAACCACACCGCAAATGCTTTAGCTCAAGTAGCCAGTATGCTAGAACCTCTATCCCTATCTAGATTGAAGAAGCTCATTGTTGAATTAACACCAGTCCCCTTTGTACCTAACAATGTTGCGAACTTTAAAGTATTCAAAGACAACAAGCACATCCTAGATTTCCTAACCAGTTCTGACGTGTTCACTTCACAAGTGATTAATGAGATGGAACCCTAGGAGGCAGAATTGGATATGGAAGGAGTGCTCAATCTGAAGACAAACACAATCCCAAGAAGGTAGTGCAGTTGGAGTGGATCTTTGACCTTGATAGTATAAAAGATCAAGATCAACAGACAAAAATGGATTCAATAGACAACCAATGTGATTCCTACAATATGGGAACCCTCGATAACATTAAGAATGTGTACATTGGAAAGGTATGCACCCTAGAAGAGAGGAAATGCCTAATAGATGCATTGCATGCTTATTAGGATGTTATAGCATGGAGTTACGAAGATTTAAAGATGTATGACACCTCCATTATCACTCACACCATTCCCTTGAAACCTGGGACAAAACCTTTCTGGAAAAGACAGAGGCCCATTGATGCCTTGTGGGAACCGATCATTCAGAAAGAGTTGTAGAAATTACTGTCTACTTGAATCATATTCCTAGTTAGACACTCAACACGGGTGGCCAATTTGGTTCCCATCTGAAAGAAAAATGGAGAAATCAGATTATGTGTTGATTTCAAAAATCTTAATCGGGCATCTGAAAAGGATAACTATCCAGTTCCATAATTGGATGAGGTTTTTCAGATTGTGAATGGATCCTAGATGATGTCCTTCTTGGATGGTTATTTTGGTTATAATCAAATTATGGTCCAATATGAAGATAGGCATAAGACAACCTTCACCACCAAGTGGGGCACATTTGCATATAGAAGGATGTCTTTCAGGCTGATCAATGCAGGGTCCACATTCCAAAGGGTGATGGATATTTCTTTTAAGGATATCATAGGCAAGTGTATTATTATCTACATGGATGATTTGACAGTTTTCTCTAACAATAGAGGTGATCACATTGCAGATTTGTGAAAAGTATTCCAAAGATGCAGAGAATTCAACATCTCACTTAACCCCAAGAAATGCATATTTGGGGTAACTAAAGGAAAGCACTTGGGACATGTCAGCCCAGAACACGACATCTCAATTGACCCTAACAGAATTTAGGCTATCTTGAAAATTCAGCCACCTGCTAGCAAGAATGAGATGAAATATTTCTTTGGGAAGATTAACTTTGTCTGAAAGTTTATCATAGGATTTGCTGAGATTGTGAAACCACTAAGCGCTATGCTGAAGCAAGATGCTAAGGTGGAATGGAATACAAAGGATAAACACTCATTTGATGAAATTAAGAGGGCTATAGTTGCTGCTCCAGTGTTGGTAACTCCCAATTATCAGAAGTCCTTCTATATATATTCTTTTGCATCTGATCATTCTTGTGCAAGTATGCTAACCCATAAATCAGACAAGGGAAATGAGAACCCTATAGCTTTTATGAGTGTTCCTCTTAGAGATGTAGAACATATATATTCGAATGTGGAGAAACAAGCTTATGCTCTAGTTCAAGGTGTTAAGAAGTTCAAACATTACATCTTGAGGAATAAGGTCTTTGCCATTGTACATAATCTAGTCGTGAAGCTCCTGTTGATGCAGAACGAGATGGGAGAAATAAGAGCTAAGTGGGTTACCATGTTGCAAGAGTATGATTTAGAAATTCAACCTATGAAGCTGGTGAGAGGACAAGCTCTAACATAGACGATGGCTGAAATAGGTCCAGAGATTATTTCCCAACAATATCATCTTCAAGATGTGTCTCAGGATGAATGGTATGATGATATCATGTATTATTTGCTAAATCATAAATGTCCTGATCATTTGAACATGGTGCAACAAAGGGTCTTGTGCTTGAAAAGTGAAATTTACATGTTGTAAGGAGGCATTTTGTATAGGTAGAACCATGAGGGTATTTATCTGTAGTGCTTGGGAAAAGAAGAAGCAGCTCGCGTGATGACAAAATTTCATGACAAGTATGGTACAGGCCATGGTTCCGAACCCGCCACTGCACACCGGATCCTGAGGGCAGGTTATTACTGGCCCACCTTATTCAAGGATGCACATAACCATGTGAGGACCTATCATGTATGCCATGCATGTGCTACGAGGCAGAAATGTTCTGCTCTTCTGCTTTGGCCTGTTATTGAGGTGAAACCCTTTGTGCAATGGGGTATGGATTTCATTGGAGCAATCAATCCATCATCCTCTATAGGACACAAGTACATTCTTACTGTTACTGATTATTTCACTAGGTGGATTGAAGCTATCACTTGCAAATAGTGTACTGCTGAGGTAGTGATAAATTTCCTCGAGTTAGGTATCATTAACCACTTTGGCTGTCCTTTGGCTTTGGTATGTGATAATGGTTCTGCATTTTCTTCTTTGAAATTCATGGGCTGGGAATTTGACCATGGTATAGTTGTTAAGTTTTCCTTGAACTATTATCCTTAGGGGAATGGTCTCACTAAATCCACTAACAAGAACCTCTTGACCGTGATCCATAAGTTGCTTGAAAGGAATCCTAAGGACTGGCACACTCAGTTGAGATTTTCCCTATGGGAAGATCATACATGAAAGAAAACATCCCTAGGAACATCCCCATATCACCTATTGTATAGCTTTGAGCCTGTATTTCCTATCTAGTTAAGGATTCCCACTCTCTAGTTCATTAATGAATATTATGAGGAAGGATAGCGTTTAGAGGCCCATTTGGCTAAGTTGTTACAGTTGGAAGAAAAGAGGGATGCAACCCTAGGAAACTTTTCTAAACATCAGGGTGTTGTTAAAAGGTGGTTCAACCGTAAGGCTAAGGTTAAGGCCTTTCAAATTTCAGACTTGGTCCTATATTGGGATAAGGCGCATGAAAAGAAAGGGGAGCATGATAAGTTCGACAAGTTGTGGCTTGGTCCCTATTAGATTTATGAGATCCTCAGAGACAATGCTTTTTTCATTAAGACTCTCACTGAAGAAGATGTCCCATTTCCTGTCAATGGGTAGCATTTGAAGCATTACTTCCTTGCTTGAGTTGTTTCCAACTCACCCTTGTAAATAGTTAGAGTAAGTGTTTCCTTTCATTTTTGGTTTTGGTTAAGTTAAGGTGGTTTTGCTTGTTTTTTTGCTTTGGCTATGGGGCTTCTCTATCTTTTGGTTTGGGGTAAGGTGTCTTAATTGCACAACAATAACCTTTTCATTGTGTGGGTTAGTTCCAGGTATTTCCCTTACAAACTTTAATCATCCTTCCAGAACAAGTTGGTAGAGACCCTTTACTCGGTGTCACATGTGCTAAACATTCAAAGTGGATGAATCCTTGGATTAAGTTAGTCCCAAATGTGCTTGAATCTTATATTATTCACACATCTTAAGAATTCTAAGGTTGTTGAAGACTCCTTGGAAGGTATGATTAGGTGAAAAATCTTATTTCTACTTCAGCGCCATTGTGGTTTTTAGCCCTGAGTGTGAACTTCACTGTTCACAAGTTGAAAAAAAAGAAGTGAAGAAAGAAAAGAATATAGAAAAAAAGAGAAAAATAAAAGGTATTGAATATTAGAAGGAAAATTCAACTCATTAGGGGGATTCAAATAACTCCACTAGGGCTATGCACACCTGGTTGGCAGTGGAGCTATGTTTGGGAGAATCACAACGATAACCTCGTCTGGGCTATGGACGCTTGTCTAGTAGTGAGGCTCTGTCCAGGATGCTTTTGAAGTCAGAATCCTTACGTAGCTTAACCAGACCAACCTTGGTTTCCTTGTAGCAGCTGAGGGAAGGAAATGAATGCATCTACACACACTTGGATTCCCATCACAGGAAGGGCTATCTTGTCCATCGATTCTAAAATTTTACCTTAGAGGTGACTCGATGTGAGGACCAAAACTAGGAGTTCTGGGTTCCTGATTCTAGTTTGTCATCGAAATTATCTAGAGAATTTCCTCAATGGAGTCACCATTTGTTGTGCACTTTTCGCACACACACCACACTAGAGGTAGGGACCCTCTCTTCGCTCACTTTTGTCTTCCAATTTGCTGTAGGTTTCACCTTTTCCCCTTAAGGGATAGGTTCCTATGAATTTTGGATTTTTCTTCACTTGGAGAAATTAATGATTTATCTACATTGAGGGTGCATTATTTGCAAATTTTGGATCTCAAGACATCACTAGGATCCCTAGCCTTCACATAAGATCTAACTTGTAGGAAAAAATGGCTAAGTATGGGAGGATTTTGGGGATTTCACCTTGACTCAGATTCCCCGAGTGATGGGTCATCTTGGGAAATCCGAGGTGACCTAAAATTTCTGATGTCCAATCCTTCAGAGAATCCAACCTTGCTCGGATTCCCCGAATCTGCCTTGTGATCACATTTCTGAGCCCTTAAGCAATGTTTCATTATGCATAGGAGGGGTAGGTACATGGATTTAATATGACCTTGGCTGATTATTTAAGGCTATTCGAAGGTCATTTCTCCTCATTCGAACTCCTCGAACTAGTGGCATTCGATGCGCTTGATCCTCCTTAGCTTGGTGATTCTGCTTGGAGATTGTAAATCCGCTTGTGGTCTTTGATTTCTATTCGAAGGTGCATTCACACCTCTTTCCCAGTTTTCACACATTAAAGGTAGGGTTTTCCCTCTTTATTTAATGATTTTATACCCTAGCTTGGTTCCACATAGCAATTTGATTATGATTTTGCTACTCATCTAGTTTTAGTGGTGAAAATGTTAATGAATGAGCTCTTTTATTTAGTTGTAAGAATTTTAATGTTTATCGTGGGGAGAATTAATTCCTCTTACTGGTTCTTTTGGGGTTCGATGGTCATCACTCGCATAGAGGTCACTTGTCTTTCTTGTTGCCTTTGTTTTCCACTAGGGTTTTGTCGCCTGTAGGATGTGATTTGAAGAGGGAGAATGTTGTATTGGAATCACACTTGGGTCTCAATCTAGGTCAATAAACCAGAAGAAATCATATGAAATACCATGGGTGAGCATTAGATTTACTCGTGCCCAAGTGCACTTTCCCTAATTCATTTGACCTTAAAACCAATGAAGGGAAACATGGTCCTTAATGCAAACTTTAGATTCATTTCACTGAGTATGGTAAGTGGCTTTGATTCATGGGTGGCGAACGTGAAATTTTGAGGTAGACAATATTAAACCGGAGCTTTGAAATCAAGGGACTGATGAAGGAATTGTTTAGGTTTTGACCAGGAGAAAGAAGTCAACTGAAAATATGAGAGTCTGGTTCACCTTGGGGAATCTGAGGCACCTCAAAATTTATGAGGGTTAATCCTTCAGAGATTCTGTTGCCTCAAGGATTTCCCGAATCCTTCTATCACCTTAATTCTTGAAAGTTAGCTCAGTTCCCTCCTAAGCTTGAGTCGAAGTCCGAGTTGAAGTTGAAAGCGATCGAGGTTAACTTAACAATGAGTTTTGAAGGATAAGCTCTTCTCTGAGGATTCCACCATACCAAAGATTTTTCGAAGGATTTTCCTTTGAAAAATTCACTCCCCTCCTAATTTCCCAAATCTCGTGGGTATGGAAGCCCTGGAGGCATCACAAAGGAAGCTAGGCTTATAAGAAAAGCTTCTCATCGGAGGTGAACTAATTCTTAGGTGTGAAGGAATGAGATTTAGTGCGAAATGTATGCAATGGCTATCCTTTTGAAAATTCTGCCTTGGCTCAGAATTCCTGAGCTGCAATCCCCCAGAGAATCTAAGTCCCCTTAGATTTTCTACAAACTTCCCCTAGATTTCCAAAACACTAGAATTTGAAAGATCAAATCAAACCTCGAGCGAAATGCCATTAGGTGATCATGTAGTTGAGTTGGTAGCTTGAAATTCTTGAATCTAGTATAATCTTTAGAGATTCCGCTCGACCTAGAATTCCTCAAACTATGCTTCTTGTGGAGGATCTTCCTAGCTAAGAAATTCCCGACCCTTATTCTTGCAGAAAATCTGCCCTAGGCCAGATTTTCTGAAAAACCTTCAGGGTCCCAAAATCCTGAAATGCATCAATTTGTGAATAATTATCTTGGATTCTCAAAATGAATGAAAAGAATTTGATGTTAATTAGAAGCTTTTATCTATTTTCTTTAATAATAAGTTAATTAATGATTAGCATCATGGTGATTATCATGTCTTCTAACAGATGTAGGCAGAGTCGAGTCCCATAAAGACTTCCAAGTCAAAGACTTCACACGCTCAAGAGGAAGTCAAAAGAAGAATAGATATAATGAAGTATGATTTCAAAGGAATATGGCCAAAGTCAAGAATCTCCTTCAAATGGTCAAAGATAGTTGACACCAATATGGGACATGTTGATTATGATGATTTCCAGTTGAGAATGTTTGGAAATGCGACCACCCAATTGGCACAAGTCATTACACATATAGGCTTGGCTCAGGCTGTAGGGTTCCCACCCACCTTTTTGTGCCTGAAGTAGGTGCTAGAATATGCAAGACACTATGATGCTAATAAGAGAATAATAGTGGGCCCACAAGGAAGGGTCATGGCTAACTTGATTGAGTCCATTGCTGAAACCTTCAATATTGCTTCCCATCACAAGCTTATCAAAGAGATCAACATCTAGGAAGAAAAAGTGTTTTATGCCAATGATGTCTCCACTAGGGCTTTGGACATGATGAATAGTTCATGGATATCCAAGCCAAAACCACACTATTCCAAGCTCCCGAAGCAATTACATAGGAGTGATTTCAAGATGGAGTACAATGATATCATCACACTCCTAAGCAAGGTAATGGTATTGGTGGAGGCATCCACTTTCAGAACTTGGATGTTCTATCCAATTACTTAGATTGTAGGAAGAAATCATTATCATTGGACAGGTATCTTGAGTGATAATTTGGAAATAAAACTCAAAAGTGTACAAGATACTCATGTGTTCACAATGACATCTTACCTTGTCTACATGTTGGCAAGTAAATTCAAATACAGAGGCCTAAGTTGCAAAGGAACTCCGAGCAAGGATAGAATTTAGGATGTTTACCCTCAACTCCGTTACAACACATAAAATTATAGGAGAGAAAATGATGCCTTATTCATGTACATCCCTAGATTACTACAGGGTTCCCTCCATATAAGAATTTATGTAGAGGCAATGGAGCTAATCATATAGTATAGACAATGATTCATACAATTCCAGAGATTCTCTTGCATCAATATACAAGGATCTCCTGCGGTCCCAATCAAAATTCCAAGGTATCCTACTAATAAACTCATCTTGTTGGAACTGACAAGAAAAATCGTTGCATCCAAGACAGTGCTATAGGATATGCACATGAAGGGGCTCACAAATGAATTGCCATTGAGAATTGGCACTCTTGAATCCTGCCCCAATCTCCAAAGTGCATAGTATTTAAAGAAGGATATGGCACAATATGAGTTGTATTCACACACCAACCAAGACAATTTTGATCATTATGAAAAATCACAAAAGCAGGCCAAGAGGGAGTATAGACACAAAGATTGCATAAAAGATTACTGGGTGAATTCTAGAGATGAATTTGAGGTTATAAAGAGAAGGTATTCTAGTCTGCCCTTGAAACTCATCAGAATTTACAAGGTGGACCAGGTGCTAGATCAAGTTGATGAGGATGAAGGGGATCTGATACAATACCATGATTATGAACCATACAAAAATCAACCCCTACCATCGGTAAATTGGTCAGAGGAAGAGGTGGTAGATCTTGATCAGGTGACTAAACCCGTGAAGAGATACTCTAGAATGTGGGTCAAGCACAAAGTAGTAGAGTTGCAGGAAGACAATGCTTAATTCACTTACAACCTGATGGGAAATCTTGAATCCCATTTTGAGGATGAAACTGAGGCATCCAAGGATGATATTGTAGTGCCTTCACATGGGGATGAACAAGAAGAACAAAGGCCCTTAACATTTAAAAGGAGAACGAGAAGTCAAGGGAAAACTATGAAAACTGAGAGGCAGCTTGCACCGAAGGCAAAGAGAACTTCTAAGGAAGCTACTAAGGAAGGAGAGAAGACTCCTCAACCTACTAAGAAGATGAAGCTAGTGACTGATGGGAAAAGACTAGCTAAGAAAAAAAAGAATGTTGAGGCTTCAACTACCAATCCCAAGGTTGTAGAAATTAAGAGCTCAAAGGAGAAGCCATAGGTGTATGTGAGAAGGAATTCACCAAAGCAGAGAATGTCTCCTAAAGGGGAAGCAAGATTTGGTGTTGAAAAGGAAATGTTGAAGAGACCCCTACTGAGGATCACACAAAGGAAGCAAAAAAGGTAGTTACAAGGGATAATTCACCTTCTCTATCCCCAATATAAAATATACAAGAGGGCGAGGCTCCTAAGGAACATGAACAACTAGGTGGAGAAGAAGGCCCATTTGATAATCCTGATGAGGAAACGCAAAGTGAAGTGGTATCTACTCCTAGAGATGGGAAATTGAGTGATTTGGCCAAGGAATTGGGAGAGAAGAAAGAAATCGGCAAGGAGACTACCTCCGAGGTCATTGTGGAAATGCCCTTTCAGCCTCAAACCATTGAACATACTAATACACCACATTGAGAGGAGGAGCCTGAGGATACAGATGATGAAGAAAGGGAACAACAAAACCAAGGAAAGGATGAGGACAATATAGAGGTTGTTGATGAGAATCCTCCTCACGATCAGTCCAAACATGGTACTCCTCAAAAAAATGTGGAGGTAGAACATCCTACTACCCCAGACTGGTTGGAAAAGAGATTAAAGCAAAAGACAATAATTGTAGAAGATGAGACTCCAAGCTAGGACAAGCTGTTAGAAAAATGGGGACAACCAAAGGAAAGGAAAAGAGCCAAAACGGTCTCCAAGTTTGTGAGGGATGAGTTTAATAATAGGATTGTCCACGTTGTTGTTCCCCATGAGAACGAGTATAAAGATGAATTAAGACCCATGGCCTACAAGGTGTAGATTGTTAATTTGGGTCCAACTACAAAGGGACAAGGGAAGGAAGACTTCCAAGAATCCTCTCATACAATTTTGAGGAGACTTGACAAGCAGAATGTGGAAAAGGAAGAATTATAGAAGCAATTAAGGGACATCTATAGGAATATCCAACATCTGATTAAGTCTCTGCAATCTCAAAGCAAAAAAAGCTCCTCATTTCCAGAAGGTTTTTTGTCTAAGGAGGAAGTTTCAAAGATAGAGAGATTGAAGACTTATGTGAAGGACACCCATGAATGGCTGTAGAATGTTAGTAACAAAGGAGATGAAATGATAGAAGAGGTGCTACCATTCTATGAGAAGTCCTCCTTCCACTCCAAGGACAACTTATTTTCTTGATGATTGAAAACAACCACCTGATGATACAATTGTCAAAGAGTTGGAGTGAATCCTTGCAATTCCTGCAGAAACTCTGATTAAGGAAGGTCTCATCACCATGCATGGCACACACAATGCAATGGAGTGGGTAGAAGCTTTCAACTTTAAGAATGAGCTCAGAATGAAAGCACCCAAGAAGTTATCCAAGGCTCAGGTCAAGGTGAAAGAATTCTTTGACAACTGCAATACCTTTCAGGAAACTGTTACAGGAAGGTAGAAATTCAGATAGAAGGACTTGAATGCGGAGCAATTGCAGCAATGGTGGCATGAGGTGTACTCTCCAAGTGCAGAAGGTTCGGTAGTTAAGGACCAATTAGAGGATGCTGCTATTTATATCTCCTGTCTAGACATATATCAAGGTTTGTATGTTGACTAGGAGAAAGTCTTAGCCAAATATGAGGTAGAATTAAACTCAACTAGGGGCAGAATTAATGTAATAGCTACCCCAACCCAGGGTGACTTTGATCCAGTCTTGAAAAAATAAAAGAAATTTCCAAAGAGGATGGGGTAGGTGAAGGAGAAAAGGACAAACCAACTTGATGACCTAGGAGAATGTGCCATTTAATGCCAATTTTTCCTATGAGATAGGGTGGCTACACCTCGAACTCTATGTCAGGGGGGCATTTAATGCTAAAAGTTGACTTTTGCAGGTTGAACTCCAATATTTTAATGTAAACTTGAACTTGAAATTTGGGAGGGAATTTCTGGTTGACCTAACTTTTGAAGCCTTAATTTTGGCCGCCCTAATTGTAATTACTATAAATAGGGGTTTTTTCCTCATTTGTTAAGGTTAGACATTTGAAGAAAGTGCTAGAATATTAGCTAAGGCATTAGAGGAGCTTTGTAATACTTGAGATACTGGAAAAACTTGAATTGTTGCAAATTTTGGTGAAGTAAATACAAGAGAAGGCATTGTTATTTGGTGTTCTTCATTGTGTTATTCATCTGTGAATGGTTCTTGTGCTTCTTGTATTTCAGATTTTGATAGTTTGTTCTAAGTAAGTTACTCTTTAGATAATTTTAGATATACTTATGTTTTAGTTGTATTCATGATGGAAAATCTAAAGTGTTTGAGCAACCCTTGGTCCTAAATTTTAGCTGCTTACTGAATGTGGGTAGCTATGCAAAGTTAGCCTGGGCCTATATTTGATGTGCTTAGTTCAATTGTGAAGTGTTTTCATTTTAATGCTATATGTAGATTGATGTGTAAATGCTTTACAATCTAAAAATCTTAATACCTCAGGAGATAGCACTATTTCTATGACATTGCAGGTTAATCTAGGTTTATCAAAAAATAGTTTGGAGGGTTGGTCCACTTTGAATGTTCTATCATTTTCATAGCTGATTTTGGTAGTTAGATTTAGATTTCTCTCAAAACCTTATCTCTTTTTCCATTTCTTTAAAATATGGGTTAGTTTAGGACTTGCAAGCATCAACATTTTGTCATATCTGATGAACTTAAGAAGCTCCAACATTTGTGTGTAAGGCCCCTTGTGGAAAACCAAAATTTAAACATTATCTCTGAGTTGTTTCATTACATTTTTCAAGACCTGGCATCAAAGACCTTGGGGTTATCTCTTGAGGCTTGCTGATAGAGATTTACCTTTCAAGAGAGAGAGGATATTATATTCTGTCTGAGTTGTTGCTGTGCAGAAAACACCATCAACATGAACCAGCTAAAATAGTGGCATTTATTGAAGCTAAACCTTGTAAGGGCTCAACCAAAATGCCTCTTGATATTTATTTCTCACAAAAAGACATACTTAAACATGCACTCAATGGTCCTCTTTGCATAGCTGGAAGAATCAACGACAAGCCTACTAATGGGATATTAATTGATCCTGTCTATGTAGAGAATGTGATTATTGAATAATTCCTATTTGTGCATGAACTTTATCAAGATACATATGAAAAATAGAAATCATGGATCAAAATGCATAATGGTTTTTCTTTCCCTGTGATGGGTTCGATAAACCTCCCTCAAAAAGTTGGACCAAAAATATTAAGTGTCTCATTTACCATCATCTTGTTGTCAGACCAATTTCATGTGAAGTTAGGCTATCCATGGCTTCACTCCATGAATGTTGTACCATCGGTTGTGCATAAATGTTTAAAGTTTCCCTTTGGTAATGAAATATTTACTGTGCATCATAGTGGCTTTAATCCCATGTCTTCCTGTGGGAACTTTTCATTGTATTTCTTTTGGCTTGAGCCAATTGAACCTATTCGAACTCGTGAGGACTACTTTTTCAAATCATATCAAAAGTTTAAGGTGAAGCACATAGTAGAAGTATCCCTTAGAAACATGCCACAACCTGTGATTGAGAAACCTATCCTTGACAAATCAATGATTGAACCAAAAAACCTTCTTATGACAAATCATCCTACCATTTCCTATAAGAGACCACTAGACAATCATAACAATCGCATTGTGCCTCCTAAAATCAAAAAAGTTTACAAAGCTAAAGAGAAAGTGGTTGAATGACCTCCTATAGTTCCTTCCATTCCTCCCCTAAGGGAAGAGAAGAAGCCTATGATTGAGAAACCCACTCCTACAAAAATGCAAATTGAAAATAGATTGAAATGAAATTGAAATACTAGAGAGCATAGGCATAAATGTCGTGCTATTGCTCATATGTTACAAACTAAAGAAGAAAAGAACAACATAGAAAATAAAAATTCAAACTTACCTGAAGCAATGCATGATGACTCTATACCCTTTCCGCAATGTAAACAAGAACCTTCTAGAGACATTGTCATTCGACCTCCTGTTGTGATTAATTATATGATGACATTGATATTGCAAAGATTGATGAACAAATGCATAATGAGGTGAATTCATTGTTCTCTTCTTCCATGAACTTAAATGATGATAAAAGTGTTGAACTTGGTGCGCGTCCTAGTTCGACACTTGCTATTGTCCCTTTGGCTAGTTGCCCACCTTCTGCATATACTGATCGAGATTGGGATGTAGACGACCTACTATAGGTTGATTCACATGTGCCTTACTAGTCTTTTGAATTGTTTTCTTTTTCATGTTTCTTTATGTGATTGCATGTGCGTAATGTGATCCCCCATACTATTTCATTTGATGCATATCTCTCTCTTTTTGTGCATTCTTCTATATGTACCTACATTCTTCTCTATGTCATAAACATTTTACCTTTTTCGCTTGTCTTCCTTTTGGGGAAGACACAAGGTGTTCAGACATTTATGTATCTTCCATGTTGACCCAAAGGATTTTTCTTTGTTTTTGCACTCTTTGTGCCATTCTTCCAGTTCTATGAGTATTTGGGGAATGATGACATTTTCGAGCTCTATAACAACATTGTAGCAAAGATATACTAATGCCAAATCCATAGACCCCTTATGTATTTTTGGGGACAACCCCTCCTTCCTTTTTTGTGAATGTAGCTTTATTTCAGAAACATATGACTTGGCATAGGGTTTTCGAGGAAAGCTCTCATGTCTTAGGAATAAACATTAGCTACTTTAAAGCAATTTCTCACAACAATGGTGTTAGCAACCAATTTAAAGCGGGGGCATACATGAATAATATCTTTAGACATTTTGCATATTTCATGGTTTGATTTTATTTTTTCTTGTGATGCATCCTTTTCTTGGTGGTGTAATTGGGTTTGATGTCCTCTAAGAGTGCGGTATTTCTTAGCGTATGACTTTCCTCTTAGTGGCTTGATGCGACACACTACATTCCCTAAGTTGTGAAACTTTTACTCTTGACTTGTCCTCTCTTGGAGACATTAGGCACGATGTTCCCTAAGGAGAAGACCTTACACGAATGCAGTTAAATCCATTTGAACAAAAACCTATATATACATTATTGTTCATAAGTGTTTGGCATAACACAACTTTCTAACCTTATGAAGCTCGAACACAACCCTAATTCAAGGCCACCTAGCATAACACACCTTGCTTTCCTGTGGAGCCTTTCCCTGTGCATAGGTGCTTAGCATAACACAACTTGTTAAGCACAAATCAAGAATGTGAGTGGCACCTGTTGATGGGTGTTTTAGTACTTTCTCAACATAGGCAACACACAAGTATGATACCTCTCTTGAAAGGTAATTTTTGCAACTAAGTTTTAGAAATCACCCCAAGGTCTCTTGGGTGTTAGGTCATGACTAAGCTTGGAATAGTTCAATTGTTTGATGTGATTTGCTGGTAATCACAAAGGGCATTTGTGGTCACTAATTTAGGAGGGAATTGGGTTTTGCAAATGGATTTTTGGTAAATTTAGGAAATCAAGGGCAACTGCTACAAGTTCAAAACAACAATCCAAAACTCCACCTTTGTCATCAGATTTGGCTTTACAATGATGCTAGAACTTTGTTTAAACATCAGTTTTTAAAGAAAGGTCAAAAAGGAAAAGGGATAATAAATTTACTAGACCTACAACTAATGTTGACTAGTAACAATGGAGGATACTATAGTGGACAACCTTCCCAAAACTAAGTTCCACTTAACCAAGGGTAGCCTACAGTCTCATTAAACTAGTGCAATATTCTAAGGTATATAGATTTTCAACCATCCATTCACCATTAAAGCATGAACAATAGACAAAATTAAGTGCAACAATATGAACAATGCCTAGACTAACTTTACACTACAATTTATCATCAATAAACAATAAAAAGTATGAAAGGAAGATATCAACACCATAACATTCTTTACCATTAAAGTGCAACATGAACCAACAACTAAAAGCAACTTAAAACTGGAACAATAAAGCTAAAATCTAAGATTGGAGAATCAATCATGCACACATGAGAAGAAAACACAAGAATCCATCAAACAATGCTATTCTTATGAATTTTCTGCAGCATGCCTTTACACAACAACTCATCTCTCTTTTTGAAAATGAGAGGATGTCCCTATTTATAGTTTTCCAAAAGTAAAATGAATTGAAAATATTGATTTACATTGTGTGGCTCAGATTCATTTTACATTAGGGTTTCACCTACCCCCAAATATATAGCAATATAAAATACATTATTGTCTTTTTCCTTATTTTTTTCTCTAGTGACCTTGACACTGTAGCTGCTTTGTCTTGTAGTGATTGCCAATATTTAAAACTATTTGAAAAGTATTCATCATCTATGATGGGATTTCCAACCACTTTCTCAGCATTTTCATACTCGATGAATTTTTCAAACATAACTATGAGCTTCCTTTCCTTAGAGAGCTTAGACTTGAGGATCTGGAAGGACATCCTCTTGATTCTCTCAATAATTTCCTTTTGATTCTTTGTAAAATTTGAGGAAGCCTCAATCATTTGCTCTGTCTAAATGAAGGCCCTTGTAGTAAAATCCATAAAGTCTAGTGACAGGAGGTTACCAACTCCTTGCTCCATTTTCTAGTGGAACAAAGGCTTGACTCTTTTTGAATCTAGCTCTAGGGCAGGCACCTCAAAATCAATCATTAACTTTAAATATTTTGCACTATCTGTCCAATGCTTAGTAGCCCATTCATGATCCACTTTGAGGTTGTGCAAGACCTTTTCCAGAACTTCCTTTCTATATTCCAAGTTCATCAACTAGGTTTCCACCAACCAGTGATCTTCCTTTGGGATTTCTAGCTCCTTTTCCTAGATATTCTGTGGAAGCTTAAGGATGCACTCCAACTTAGAGTAAGTGATCTTGTACATCTCTAGGAATTCCTTACATGTGTTCATGTCTTCTATATATTTTCCCAAGCTTCGATACCTGTTATACATCATGATTGCATGGTCGATCCCCTTGTCTCCAGTAGATATCACTTTATTGAACCAATCAGTCATGACCTTGGTCCAATTCTTCCTTTTCTCCATCTTATTGATATCTTATTTAGAGAGTAAGGAGGGTGGTGCCAATGACTCAGTTGGATTTTCTTCCTCTGTGGATGTCCATTGTTGAATGTAGGCGGTCAAATCCACCACTTGTGCTTTCAGTTCTTCTTTGGTGGACTGGTCCTTGTTCATCTATTGCATAATGGTGGCTACTGACCCTTGCAAGTCACCAATATTTTTCTCACATGTTGTTGGGCCTAGATTGATCAGTGATATTTGGTATTCTTTCCCCCATATAGTTCTTGTACCTCCATCGACTACCGAGGTGGTGACTTGTAGCGTCCGGGACTCGAAGGCATCGACTGTGACATGAGAGCGGATTTTGGGATTTTTCTCCTTTCTAGTTCTAGTTTGTGCCTTGGATAGTATTTCTTCTAGCCTTGCTTTATGGTCCATGGCCATTTGAGCCTTCTTCTTCAACTACTGCTCCAGCCAATCAGGAATCTCAACTTGCCCCTTGGGTGATTCATGATTACCTTCCTCTCTATCCTATTCTTTTTGAGGCTCATTTTCCTCATCACTGGGGATTTTTCCCTCATCCTATTCTTCATCCAAACCCTCCATCTGCACAACATTTCCTTTGTCTAGTTTAGTAGAGGATATGTTCTCTTTAGTGATGCCTGGTTGTTGTCGGGAAGTCTCCTTATCTTTTTAGGCTTGGCCGCGACATTCTTCTCGAGCTCGACATCCCTTTCTTTGATGCTCTCTTCATCCTTCCTTTTTGGCTCTTTCTCAAGAGGCACTTCTACTTCTGGCAGTGTTTCTTCTTGTCTGAGGCCCTCGTCTTGGCTAGTTCATGGAAGCTCCCCTAGGATTTCCATATGTGTATCGGTATCTATCTTTTCTTCTTCGAGGCAATGTCCTTCAGGGTTAGCCTCTTCACTTACATCTTTGTGCTCTTGAGGCAACTCTTCATCCAACTCTTGATTTGAGGTTTCCACTTCCTAAGGCTCATCCAATTTATCATCACCTTCGTCCACAGAGCCTTGTGCTTCCTCATCACAGGCCATCTTATCAATATTTATGTTGAGTCCACCCTCCAAATTCTCAAAGTATTCATCTATATCAGAATCCCCGGGCTTTTTGGCAGTATCTTTAAAAGCTTCCTCAGGTTGCTTTGCACTGAGCCACTCCATTTCTTTGAGAATCAGCATTGTCACCTCCATATTTGGTGGCTCCATTGGTGGTGGAGGAAGAGGAAAATAAAAAATAAGTTGGGCCATGAATGCTTGGACTTTGGGGTCGAGCATTACCCCAGAAAGTTCAGTTACGTTTTGCATATAGGCTGCGAAGGTGTGCGAAAGAGTGGGTAATGCCATAGTGGTTGTAATTAGGGAAGGAGGAAAATTGGATAGAGTAGGCAAGGGATGTGGAAGTGAAGAAGTCGATAGCAGGGAAATAGTGGAGGAAGAAGAGTCCAACACCACTACAAGAGTAGTTGGAGAGGTGGAGGTAAGGTGGACAGAGATGTCCATTACAGGTGAAGATGAGGCGGGAAAATATTATGTAGGAGGTGGTGGAGAGGTAGCAATAACAACAACAAAAGTGGAAGTGGTTGATGGTGGAGAGCGAGGCCACTCAAAATATTCTTCTTCAGGTTGGGGCTCTTCCTCTTGAATGGTTGGCATCTCTAGCACAAAGGTCACCATTCTTCCTTTCTTTGGTGGAGGTGGTCCTTCTATTGCCTTCCTAGTATAGACTTTGTGTTTAGACTTACCTTTAGGCACCTCCTTCCTCTTTTTGGATCTTGTAACAGGTGGGGATTTTGGCACTTCACTAGAGGATCCCATAGCAACATTGCTATCAGCCTCACTGCTCACTTCATCCTTGAGCTCCCCATATGTAAGCTTGAAACCTTGTTCCTTCAATTTGGAAATCTATTCTTCTAGCCATTGTTTTGTTATGTTCTCCATAGGGTGAGTGAGAACATCCAAGTCAGTGACCTCCTCTTTGACCCAGTCTATCACCGAAAAAGGTGCATTCATCAAGGCACCATATCTTTCATCTATCATGTTGTCATCATTGACAAATTGGTATGGCACTTGAAACAAATTGATTGATTTCATGAACGCAACGATCATTCTCATATAGTGGCCCATCTACACCTCCTTGTCATCCTTGCAATTGGCCCATAAGTCCTCGATGTGAGGTCGATGGGCGTATTCTCTCTCAACCCATTTCTTCAACTTACCCTTGGGATCTATTCCTTCTTTGTCTGTATGAAGGTCGAGATTATACTCAGCTAACTCCTCTGAGTATTCCACATAGGGAGCTGTGGGGAAAGCATACATTCCTTGTCCAAGGGTGAGGGGATAAGGGACCCCAACTCTATGTTTTTTGCTTAGCAACGTGTGGGAAGTTTGAAGTTTTTGAGTTACCTCTAGCATGATAATCTTGTCATTGGGGTAGCGTGGTAACCTGTAAGGTCTTCTCGAGAGTCCATCGGCCTTGATGTAAGTGAACTTCGGGAATTGGATAGACAGATATCCAAAACCCTTTACGAAGGCCTTTGCATTGTGTGTTATCCTTCTCTCAAAATCTCCTCCCAGGAGTCTGATTATATGCCTAGTGAAGGGATTATTTACTCTTCTATACTCCTTGAAGTTCCTATGCTGTAGTTGAGGGTAGCAATCATATAATTTCAATTGTCCCTGTTTGGTTCCTAACTCTCCAGCGCAGAACAATCCTTTATATGGGAACTTGGCCGCTAAGAGGTAGACCAAATATGAAGTCATGTAGAAGTGAGAGGTCTTCTTTACCTCCATTAATTGCTCATGTATGTTGTCAATAATTATCTTCGCGCAATGGAACCATGTATTGCCTTCGAAGATCTCTTCTATGAAATAGAACATCCAGTTCTCAAAGAATGTAGCCGTAGGAAAACCCATTACCCTGCTTAAGAGTTTGACCAGATCATGGTGCTCCTTAAAGAAGTCACTCTTGTATAGTGTTTGAGGGACTTTGGCAACACTTTCTCTTTTCTCCTTCAACCAATTTTGATTGATTGTCTGTTTACACTCGATGGGATCTGGCTACCATACTTGGTTGGTGAATTCTTTCTCAAGTTCTTCCATCTTATCGAATACTGGGATGCGAAGGGTCCTGTCAATTGACTTGGAAGACAAATCTGCCAATATTCTTGCATCATGATCAATTATCTTTTTATTGGAGCAGAAGCACTCCCGACAGGCCATTACCAACTCTAGGGCTATAAGTGTGGGAGAGAAACTGACTACTTTAGCTAAGCCACTCCTCTTGATTTTCAAGGCCTTGTCTGTTTTTGGGTTAAGCATAACCCTCTCCCTGAATTCATCTATACTAACATGTTTGAAGTTAGTATCTGAGATTGTCTCCCAGCTGGAGGTAATCTTTGACGTGTGCTCCACTCCATGAAACTCATACTTCATTTGTTCTTTCTCTTCTTTTCCTCTAGGAGTGCGAGTAGGATTCTTTCCCTTGTCAGGATTTTGCGTAGGCTTCTCAGATGGACTCGCAATAGGTTCCATAAATCCTACATACAAAAGATGCAGTAAGTGTGTTTACATATAAATTAGGTGAATGTCAATCAAATCTTGCAAATCAAGCACTAGATCCATTAATACATCATAAAAATATCATAAAATTCATCAATATCAATCATTTAGGGATCATTTGGATCATTTAGGTCAATGCAGGCCCAAGGGTGTGGGTTTCCCCTAGGTGGAAGCCATTAGGATGAAGGAAATAAGAAAATGGCTTTGGGGTCATGGAGACCCGTAGGAAGCCACCCATAGTAATATTTTCGTATAGTTCATATGGCAACCAAATTTCTTATAGAATGATTAGGCACATGCAAAAATTAGCTAAAAGGCACTTGAAGCTGCTGGATTAGGCTTGGATGTTATTGTAGGTTTGAGGCATGTGGGCGCCATAGGGTGGAAAGACATTGAGGATTAGCCATTAAGTAGTAGCGTTCAGGGGACGACAACCCACATGTGGACGTCCACATTGTGGAACCCGCAAAGGACTTGGATGTTGTGTATCATGCCTTAGTGTTTGATCATTTTTGGGGCTACAGAAACAAGCTAGTGGGCCGCGGATAGATGCTCGCCGTTAAGGAATGACTTTGAAGGGATGACATTTTGCATAGGTGGCCCTATAATGGCCTCACCGACTTAGGTTTTGCATTGATGAACTTCAAAATTTGCAAAGGGAAATGACTCTTGTGGGATCCGCCATGCAGGTGGACATGGGTACTTTGCCATTAGATAGCAGCGTAGGGGAAAGGGCATCCCACAGGTGGAAGCCCACAAAGATGAACCCATAGGGGTGTCGGACCTATAACTCAATATTAGCAAGTTCAAACTTTTCAATACGTGTGAGATGCACCTTGTGGGGCCCACAGAGCGGAAGGGCATCAGGACTTGGCATCTAGAATAGCGTCCAGAGGGAGGTGGCAACCCAATGGCGAAAACTCACATGAAAAGGCCCACATGGATTTACTTAGCAATTTGTCGAAGGCCTTAGGTTGGGTGTGGGGCCAGACATGTGAAACAACGTTAAGTTTTAGCCTTTAAAGAAACAACAAAAGGCTGGGTGCCACCGCACGTGGAATCCTGCAAAAGGATTTTCGCACTTGCCTGAAGACTTAGCCACTTCTTCAAGGTTTTTCCAAAGTTATTAGGAATGGCTAGGGTGATGATGCGAGCCACAAGGGTTTTTCCACTGTGTGAAGAATAACAAAGGAAAAGTGGGAATCTGCATGAACATGAAGACACAGTTTAACTTAAGCCAAGGGTTTTTAAGGTATTAAACAAATACTTAGTATGGTTCTGATGGATTGGATGGGATTTCCGCAGTGAAGGAATGTTTAACTTTCAAAGATTCTAACATTTACAAAACCCTAGTTTGTGAAAAGAAGGACTACTCAAAGGTTTGAATGCAAGCTTACCTAGAACAACACAAAAATCCGATGAAGATCTGACTCAAATATGTAGCGGGAACCTATGCGGGTGGGAGCAACTTGTTCGCCATCAAAAAAATTGAAACTACTAGGGTGAAAATGACAGGTTTGACCCTTCTATTTATAGGCAAAGCATCATTAATGGCACACATTTAATTTTAGTATGGCAGCAGGTCAAGTTGGTGGGGGGGGGGCGTGGAAACCTAAGTAAGGTCAGATGTCGGTTAGGACGTGAGAGACGAAGGCGGATGCAGGATTCATCTTGTGGGTGGACACCCTAGGTTAGTCATTATCTAGTGGTAGAATGACAATGGTGGTACACAGGGGAAGACCCGTATATGTGGGTTTGCAAGGCTTGGCAGACGCAACAGTAAAAGGCTAAGGGAAACCCATAGGTCCAAACCTGCAAAGGCAAAAGACTTAACCAATTTTGGGTAGGTGATTTTGTTCAAAGGGATTCTGGTGACTTTGTTGCACATGACCAACCTAAGCTTAGAAATAGGGGCATGCAAAATGAGGCAAAGGTGAAAATGACTTGGCGAAGGTGAGAAGGAAAGAGGGGGTCCCTGATCCGAACGAGGTGTGTACATGCTATAGGCACAACAACACCCTATTAGAGTTATCAGAGGGGTAACTTTGGTATGGTAAGTACAGTGAAAGCTGACACATAGGCATGAATTTCTCACTAAGCCACCTTCCTAAGGGATACTGACCTAGTGGACAACTTAAGGTTCCACTACCCCAGAGTGAGCACAAAACTGATATTCTAGATGTGTTCCACATCGTGTTAGACCATTTAGGCTTGACTCTTCTTGGTCTTTGATGTTGTATAATTGTGTATCTTTGTCATTGTTGTTTATACATAAGTGTCTTGAATATCTACTTTAGTGTGAGTTTGACACGGGGTCATACTCTCACTAAAGTGGGGGCTAAATGTAGTGTCGAAAAAAGTATCCCTTTTTCACACTTAATTTGGGAATAATTAATATTAAAATGAGCTTAATTTTGCATTGATTTAGTGTTTTAATATGTTTTACACATTCACATTAAGTTTAGGACCCTTAATAAAATGGATTTAATTATGCCTTATTTATGGTGTTGTAAAGTGTATCTTTACACTTTCACTCTAATCTAGGGCTTTATTAATTAATTAAAGTTAATTGTCCCGTTTAATTCAAATCCAAGCTTAATTAATTGAAGATTTTGAGGGATAAAACTCGACATTCATAAATGATATTACACAACACTTAATTTTACAAGGTGTGTGTCCTAGGTTAGTGACCTAGGACCCATTGACCACCTAGCACATGGGTCCTCACTAGGTCCTAGGACCCTATTTTTACATAACATTTAACATCCCCCGAAGTGTGTCCTAGTTAAGTTTGCTAGGACCCATTCGCCGTATGGCGAATGGGTTCTCACTTAACCCTAGGACCCCCTCGGGATATGTTTTTGGTGGTATTTTAATGATTTCAAATCCTAGATATGATGTCGTCTTGCGTTATTTGAATTTCAAGAATTAAGAATAAGCTAAGTATAAATACAAGACTATTTTCACTTATTTTCACCTAGAAATTCTCAAGTCTTCAAGAATTATAGCAAATTCATGAGCAAGTGTGATCAAGAGCATTTCTAAGGAATTCAAGGGAAAATTTATTGAAGTTTATTGCAACAATCATTAAGATATCAATCATCATATCAAAGTCATGCATGTTGTTGAGATAATGTGATGACGTAGCATTGGTGATCAAGTTCAAGTGTTCAAATCCATTATCTTATGTCAAGTTCATGATCAAGATCTACACTCATTGAGGCCATTTCATGCAAGTTTCAGATTTGCAATTTAAGGTTTCAACAAGGTTTGGTGAATTGTTACATATTGTTGTTCATTCATCATTCCTTTATGCAATGTTTCATTTCAACGTTGAATTACCAAAGCGGGGTTTGACCAAGGAAAACCCCTATTCCTTAAAAAACAATTTTCTTCTCCTTTGATGTTTTATTGCAGGTTTTATGTTGAAGATCAATTGGAAAGCAAAAATGCAAAAGTTTTCAAAGTTGCTAAGAAAGTTGTCAAATCACAAGAATTGAGCTACAAAATTTATTTCCAAGTTTCTGACAAAGCTTGATTAGGATCTAGAAGTGCAGACATTGAAGAACAAAACCCATAAACCATTTTTTCCAGAACCCTAGCCAGAACCCATTCGCCATAGGGCGAATGAGTCCTCAGTGAGGCTCAAAAAAACACTTTTTGCAATAGGTACACAATATTTGACCCTCTTCAAACCTACCTTTTGACTGTCATATCAGTTAGGTTTGATTTCTGATATTCATTTATAGATTATAACCCTCATAATTGAATGAAATTAGAAGAATCGAAGGTTCATCATTTTGTTAATTCATTTTGGTGAACCCCATTTTTCTTTATTTCAGTAAGTTTAAGGATTTTAAGACACTTGTTGAGAAATAATTAGATAGAAAAATAAAGGTGTTGAGATTTGATAATGGATGTGAATATTTCTTGAAGAAATTTCATTATTTTTTTAGACATGTAGGTATTGTAAGGTAGAAGACTATCCTCTATATGCCACAACAAAATGGGGTTGCAAAGCGAATGAATTGAACCTTGATCGAAAGAGCTTAAAGCATGATGAGTGGCACATAATTAGATAAGTGATTTTGGGTTGAGGTTTTGAGTATTATTTTCTACGTGATTAATATATCTCCTTGTTTGGTTGTTGTTTATGTAAACACTTACAAGGTGTGGACAAATAAAATATGCTATGCCCTGACACTATAACATGAATTGGGTTATAAGTAGTTGGCTTGTGGCTACCTCAACTCTTAAACAAGTTACATTATCATTATTAAGATCCTATGTAGGTATTTAGGTCATATTAGGGGTTATATTTAAGTATCTAAGTCAACTTGGGTGGCAACCAAGACATAATTAGGTATATATAGGAGTTAATGGCTAGTTATCATTATCATGTTGAGTATTGTGTTTATATTGAAGACTATTGAAGTTATCCCCCTCAATGTAAATTTTAATTCTATATTATTATCAAGTACTTGAAGAATATTTATCATTATATTCTTCTATTTTACGAGGTATTGTGAAAGAGGATTTTTTTTTTCAATTTTGGAGGTCATTTTGGGAAGCAAATATATCTTGAAATTTTTTGAATTGTTTCTTGATTTGTAAAGGGTTTTTCAAGGTCACATTGAGAATATTTATCTCCCTAGGCTTTAATTTAGAGAATATTTTCTAAATTTTAGCGGGTTGACAAAGGGAAAATTTATGCAACTATAATTTTTATTTGAAAGAGTTTGGAGTATATATAAGGAAGTTATTAAATAATTAGGGTTTCCACTAAATTATCTCTCAATACTACAACTTAGAGAAATTCTTAGATATTTTTTAAGGAACTTTTAAGTCCTATTAAGCTACAATAAATCTTTTAGATTTATTGGATTTATTTTGCATGATTTATTGCAAAATTAGGGTTTTCACCAAATTCACCACTAAAGCTAAAAATCCATGAAATTATTAGATATTATTTTGTAAAATGAGATCTTCACAACAAGAAACAAGAAAAAAAGAATAAGAATGAGAGAAAGAACAAGTTCAAGAAAATGAACAAGAAAAAGAATAAGATCAAGAGCAAGAACAAGAACACAAACAGGAAGAAAAAAACATGAATAAGAAGTAGAAGAAGAACAAGAATTAGAAAAAGGAGATGAAGAAGAAATATAAGAATAATAAGAAGAACAAGAAGAAGAGAAATAAAATTAAAATGAAGATGAAGATTTCATGTAGAAGCATCCATAGTTAATTAGTGTTGAGGAATAAATTTTAGTGTATTGGGTTATTCAAGTAGTTGGCTTGTGTCTACCTTAACTCTCAAATAAGTTACATAATAATTATTATAATCATATATACGTATTTAGGTAATCTCAGGGGTTATAGTTCAGTATCTAAGCTAGCCTAGATGATAACGAATGTATAATTAGATACATATAGGAGTTATTGGCTAGTTATTATCATCATGTTGAGTATTGTGTTCTTGTTGAAGACTATTGGAGGTATCCCCTTAATAAAATTAGGATTTTTTCCCCTTGAAATATTATTATCAATTATTTTCAACATATTTCCCATTATATTATTCTATTACAAAAAATCCTCAATTTTTATATTTAAGTATATTTGATTGTGAATATTTTGTTCATGTGACTAGAGAAAAATTATCTAATTTGGATCCCAAATAATATAAATATATATATAGAAAATATAAAGGGTTATAAGATTTGAAATCCTCCAACCTTAAAAACTATTTATTCTAAGGATATCAAGGAATAGGAAGATGCACATGTCAAAGAACAAAATGATGGATTTGAGGATGGAGAGTGAGAAGAGGATTTAAGTGATATTTTTGAGTAGGTTAAGCATACAAAATCTCTTACTCCACCTTTGAGAAGGTCCACAAGAAAGAAAAACATAATTGAGATGTGTATCCCATCAAAATTTTATAATGTATTTGATTTATTTTGTACTAAAAATAAAACTAGATCTATCAGAGAGGATATCTCTTTAGAGGAATGTTAATATTGGAATGAAGCCATGAAAGAGGAGATGGAAACAATTGATAAATGTGACATATGGATCTAGAAATTATTGGGATGTTTAAGAATAAATTTGAAGTAGATGGTAAGTTAAAAAGGTATAAGGTCATATTGGTGCCAAAGGCTACTCCTAGAGAAAGGGAGTTTATTTCAGTAAAATTTTCTCTCCTATCACTGAATTTTCTACCATTAGATTCTTATTTTTTTTTCTTATAATTTTGAAGTAGAGCAAGTAGATGTTAAAAAAAATATTTCTTATAATTTATGGGGATATTATAGAGGAAATTTATATTCAATAGTTTGATGGATTTGTGGAAAAATGAAAAGAAAATTTGGTTTTCAATTTAAAATAAACATTGTATGGATGAAATAATCCCATTGTATGGTTTGAAACAAACATTTAAAAATGGTAAGAGTGGGAGTGCAAGCGGGAGGAGCGAGGGTTTCTATAGGGGGATGCGTTGAGGTTGGCGAGGATGGTGATGATGCAGACGAAGATGATGATGCAGATGAAGTTAATGTTGCAGACGAAGATGTTTCCCCCCCTTTGCATGTTGCCATGGTTCCTTTTCTATAGGAGGTCCACTCTAACTCCCAAATCATGGGAATGAAGGTGCAGCTATGGAGGTCGCTTGGTGGGAATGGGCGTAGTAGAAGGGTTTTGCATGTTGAGGTCGATGTGAGCAAAGTTGGTGAGGATGGGGTCGTAGAAGCTGTGGTGCTGACAATGTTGCTTCTTCATGGGGTCTTCATGGTCTTTGAATGGTGGGCAGGGGGTGGTTTGGGGTCACTGCAGCACTTGGCCTTTATGCCTTTTGGCTGCATGATGCTTGAGGATGATTTGCTGCGGGTGGCTTGCCTGGCCTATAGCTTATCTTTAGCTGATGGAGTTTGCGATGGGTGTTTGCTTCCATCATTATTATTTTTGGATCTTTTTGTGAAGTCTCCCCTGCCTGTTGCTTCCATTGTTGGTCCCTCTATGGTTGGGCCTCATTATGTGGTGTGGGTGAGGGGATATTCTTTCTATTGCTAGGGCTCAGTTGTTTGGGCCTTGTTCTCTTTGGCTGCTGGTTTAGGTGGGATGAGAGTTCCCCTGTGTTTTCTTTGATTTTATTTGGTCCCTTGATTTGTGTTGATGTTATTTCATGGTGGGGAGTTTTTTTAGTTTCTCTGTCCTTGGTCAGTTTTTGGCCTTAGCTTTTTGTTGGTTGCTTGGGGTTCTCTTGCTTCTTTGTTGTCCTTGGATCTTGGGCACTCTGTGGGAGCTATTGTATGCCCCTCCTGGTTTCTATGCTTAGTTTTTGTGAGGGTCTTGGTCTATTTTTTTGGCACTATGGTTTGTGCTGGTGGTTTCCTCCGCTGGTTGATGGTTCTGCATTTTTTGAAAGTGGGACTGCTCACTATGCTAATGTTATTTTGAATCCCCTTTTGTGGATGATGGGGCTGTCTTGTGGCCTGGTGAAGCCTTCTTCGCTTCTCTTTCCTTAGTTTTTAACTCAGTTTCTGTAGAGGGTTTTGTTCCCCCTTTGGTACTCTTAAGTTCATTTTGCAGGTTGGGGGTATGTTATTCCTGACGGATGGGCTCCTTCAAATGTCAATGCTTAAAGCTCAGAAGTTTCTTCATTCAAGCTTGGTTGTGGAATGCTCTTTTCCTTCTTTCGAGCTCCAATTTGTTGCTAGGCCAAAGGATGTCTTGACTTTCCTTTTTGTGGGTGTAGCTACTTTCTATCAGGTTCTTCAACTGATGTCTTCTATGGAGGTGGAGGCTACTCCTGTTGAGGTGGATCTCTTTCTTATTGAGGTGGAAAGGGGTGTTGCAGACTAGGTGGGAAGCTCTATGTCTTGTGGATTTGAATATCTCTTCATCCTCTCCTATAGAGGGGTGCCCTCTCCTATTGAGGTGGAGGTTGGGTTGGTGTTTCTAGTTGATTGGTGTTGTGAGTTGGTTTGTTGCAGCATGGTTGTTGTGTTTCCTAAATGTTTCAGGTGGTTTCTTTTAGTTTCTATGGGTTTAAGGTCCCCGCCAAAACTTGATTGTAAAGGGTTTATGGTCAGGCTTCAAAACTTGTTATGGGGTTAAGGTCCCTGAAAAACTTGGTTAAGGGTTCAAGGTCCCTTCAAAAACCTTTGGGCGTTAGGTCCCAAATTTAGCTTTTTTGTGGGTTCAAGGTCCATGTAAAACCTTTGTGCAACATGTGCTTTCTAGTTTTATTCTTAGTGCTTCAGTTGATGGGCTGTTGATGGTACTCAGATTATCTTTGGTGCAGCTTGTTTTGCTTGGATAGGGTTTCTAGTCCCTTCAAAACTAGATTGTAATGGGTTTCGGGTCCCATCAAAACCTATTTTTCCTCATAAAAAAAAATCCCATTAGATGTGGTATCAAAAAATTAATATTTTTGTATTGAAGTTGGATTTTGTTAGAGCAAGGAAGATCATTATGTTTATATTAAATTTATCAATGATCAATTGCTAATTATAGTCTTCTATTTTGATGATGTGTTTATTAGTAATAGTAAGAAGATGGTTAGGAAGATTAAAACTATTCTTTATAGTGATTTTAACATGAAGTCCAATTAGGGGAAACAATATTATTTTTAGGAATATAATTTAATAGCAAAGAATGTTCACATAAATCTTTAGCTTAGTCAAAGGAAGTATATTGTCTTTTTGTGGTTTGCTATGCACAATTAAAAATTGATGATTATTCATTTACTTATTGGCACTAATATTTCATTGGATCAATATTATAAGTTAGATTATGATTTGGAGGATATGTATAATGCACCTTATACTAGTGTTGGAAGTAGATTGATGTATACAATGGAATATACTAGAATAGATATTTCTCAAGTAGTGAGAGTTCTTAGTAGGTTTATATCTAACCTTTGTAAATAATATTAGACTTATGTTAAGAGAGCATTAAAATATTTGTGATGAAATTATAATTATTACTTATACTATCATTATTTTAATGACATGGATAAGTTATTGTACATATAGGATTGTTTATCTAGATTGGATGGGTGACTTGGATAGTTAGAGGTCCACTACTAATTATGCATTATCTATTTGGTGGTGTTGTTAGTTGGATGAATATGAGACAACCTACAACTATATTTTGCACTACTAAAGTAGAGTATATGGTTGCTACACATGCCTAGAAGGAGGTGGTGTGGTTACACAGGTTGCATTCAAGAGTTATTTTTAATTACAAGGTGGTTAAGGTTAAATGTGATAGTTAGAATGTTATTTGTTTAGCCAAGGATCCCATGAACCATTCTCATTCTAAGTACATTTATGTGTAGTATCATTTTTTTTTGAGATGATGGAAAGTGGTAAGATCATGATTCATAAGGTTGAATCTTTGGGTAATGTTATAGATAGACTTATCTATAATGAGTGAACATGTATAAGTTTTCTTAGTTTAAATAGAGGTCATGGACCTTACATCTTGTAATTGATTTCATTCTTATATTTCTCTTGCATCTTTGTAATGTAAATATCAAGTGAGAAAATATTAGGATTATGTGATATCTACCTTGGAAATCCCTAAGTCTAATGTATTTAATTATATGTGAGATAAAATAAATGTATTTTTTCCTTAGTACATAGAATGGGTGAAATTAGACACTTGTGTGTGGTTGGGACAAAAATATTAATCATCATATTTTTTTATTTGAGATTATTATTGCAATAAAATGTGGAAATAGGAAAATGAAGATGAAAGATAACTTTGGATTATGAAGAGTCATGCATTGTAAATGGAGCCTTCTTAGAGTAAATGGGAGTTACATTAAATTTTTCATGCATAATCATGGGATTTACATACTACTTGGAACATTACTTTATATTCTTAGAAGATGCTCTTCATGAATGGGTTGTTAGATTTTTTACTTAAATATGGACACCTAGTTTGGGTTCATCATTTTTCCATTGTTTCGTAAACCATAATTTATGATTTCCTATTTCTATTTTCTCTAAATATTGGAGGCATGGGATATATTGGCTTTGGTATGGGTTATTTGAAGGTACTATTATGATATCAAAATGTTGGTAGACCAAAAGTGAGAGTATATTGTATTGATGCAACACTTTTATTGTTATTAACATAAATTAGTGTCTCTTTGGTGGGGGAGTCTCACCAAAATAGTTTCTCCACATACATCCAATGGTATGTGTGTTCACTAATTTTCATTTTTCTATTAAATGTGTTTTTCCATGTTATATTTTTTATTTAATAATTAGTCACATATTTATCTACTTTAGATAATCAATTTTGAGGACTTTATGCATATACTTTCACTATAATTATTCATAAGTTTCTCAAAACTTAATTCTATTATTCAAGTTTCTTTGTATAGACCTTTTGGTAGTGAGGATGGTGGTTTTAGGTTTGAGAAATAGGGTACTTTTTCTAAAGTTCAACTTTGGTGGTTATAATTGGGGCTTTCAAACTAGAGTTGCACTCTTTGAAGTATAATATTAAGAAGGTATCTGTGGGTTTTCCTAAGGTTAATATTTTTTATATATTAATTTGGTTGTTAAAAACCTAGTGGTTTCCCATTTGAATAGTTTAAACTTGAAGTAAAAATTTTATATTCACCACCTACTTTAATATGTTTGAGTTGGAGGGTAGCTTGGCGCAACAAAATGATTCATGGTGTCCAAAATTTTCTCCAATTTATAGGATTATGATATACTAGTGTTTTCAATCAAATTTTCTATACAAATAAAGAAGTGTGTGAGAGGTGATGGTAGTGATGTACTAGCTAGTGGTCTGGATAGCTAGGGGGTCCTAGAGGCTTTCTTTCCTTTTGTTCTTTTTTGTCTTGGTGGTGTATTTTTACTTTTTTATGTTGGTTGAGTTTGTGGTTTATATATGTGTTTTATTTCAAGGGTGAGGGTCCCAATAGATTTATATGTATAAAATTTAATAAAACATTAAATTGAAATCTATTTATTCATGATTGAGTTGAATACATAAAAAGTGATTTCAATTGGTTAATGATAAATACTTTATTAATTGAAAAGAGGACATCGATTAGCACACAAGTAACAGGGAGATAAATTGGTGTTTGAACCATGTTAAGTAAGTTGACTATTTGTAACTAACTATTTATTTGATTTTAACCCATGTTGTATTAAGATAAATGACCTTGATGATTAATTATTTTTAATTAATTATATCTTTTTCATGCAACTTAGTAGTAATATCAAAGTAAGGGGGTCCACTTGGAACAAAAGAACATTTAAAGGGGAATAAATGATTCATATAATCCACCTCATTAAAGCATGACATGACTTATAAGTCACTCATGTCTTAAAATTCTAACCAATGTGGGGGAATTTCCTCATATAAAACTAATCATATATTTTTATTTTGGATATTGAATCTTTTCACAAAAATATAATTATATTTTTTTGGGATATGACCTATATATATTTTAATTAATCTTAACACAATATTTATAAATAATGACTACACTAGAATACATTTTTACCTCATATATCCAAGTAATAATAAAAGGTCTCTCCTCTTAAACAAACCATCCAATTATCACTCTACATAGTTAATGAATTAATTAATCAAAAAATTAAACTCTACTTAAAAATAGTTAAAACCTATCACATAAATAGCATTTTAATAAAAAAATATCTCTAAGAAAAGAGTTAAAATCTTCCACATAACTAGCATTCATCAAAACTAAACTCACTTGTAAACACTTTAATGGTCTTAGAAAAAATTAAAAATTCAAGGTATATTTCAATTTTAAATATCCACCTATTCACAATGCATAAATATTCATTGAAATGTGTATAAAATTCATTACATATGCATGAGTATTCACTAAGTACTTAAAACTAATGCAATTATTCCGTGTCCAACTGAGATTATCCTAAATAAACTAACTCCAATATTGTCTCTACTTCATTAGTTGGCTAATCAACTAAGAAGGGGTGGATAGACATCCCAACCATATGAGTCATTTACACTATAGGATGGATCAACCCCCTAGCCCAAGGGGTTCAACACTAATCTACCATCAAATCACCCTTAATTAACCACAACACAATAAGAAAATAAGAATCCTTCACATCCCCACATGGAATCATAGGTACAACAATAACCCTTTATAAATATAGCAAACACATGGGCTCACATAGTTTAGTGAAACCTAGGCTCGAACAATTTCTTAATTGATCCAATAATACATGGAAAACACATTCAATACTTGTAATTAAATTCTCACATTAGGATAATCCAAATTAGAGTTCCTTAAATTTGAGGATACTTTTCAAGGTCTCATTATAATATTTCAACACAATAACAATAATTTAATACCATTCAATAGGTAATATATGACTACAAATACCAATGTGAGCTCCCCAAGAATCCTTGATTATGGCTAAAAAACTCATCACAAGTTCCACCAAAATCATCAAGCATGGTTCAAGGAATCACCATGAGTTCCCAAAATCCCCTCAAATATAGTTGTAAAAATCACCATGAGTTCCCTAAAAACTTGTAACTACACCTCACACTCAAAACCCCATACAAAAGGGTTGCAACCCTTCAAAAGAGGCCATAATAAACCATGATAGAATTAGTGAATTAATACAACAATAAAATAAGGTGCAACACATGATACATAAAGAGACTCCTCATAATTTACTTAAAAGAAATAGAAAACCCCAAAGAGGCTTAAAGTAAATTTACCAATCAAGGGTTTCATCAATCATAAATAATTAAAAACAAATAATAATGTAAGGTGGAACAACATAAAAGACAATCATTACTTGTTTACAATAATTATGCTCACATATACTAATGAATCCAATGGTTAGCTCAATATAGTTCCCTTTAGGCTTCTCAACCTCTCACCTTGCTCCTTTTAGTCCCTATCTCTTCCCCATACATGAAAAAAAGATGTTCAAATAAGAAAAAAATAGATTTTAAAGGAGATAATATAAATAATTAATATATTGGAAAGGTACATGTGTAACTTTATTACCTCTTTAGATGGCATAGGGACCAATTCCTCCCAAACCCCATTCTACACACTTCTTAACCCTGAAACACATAAAAACATAAAGATAACTTCCTTGCATGTTGTTATATCTAGCACTATGAATTTTTCACTTATCCTTCATATTAGGAGGAATATTGGGGGGTGAATCACTTCCTCTTTCACATGTACTTTAATGGTTACATCTTAGTATGTTCTATTTTTATCATACAATAATTTCCTTATATTCATGCGTGTTTTTGTGGTTTTACATGATTGATGTTTGTATCCTCTCTTTTTTATTCCTTTCATCCCTTGTATGCAACTTATTGGAGAGGGCATATAATGTCACTAACATTCCTTTGATAATTATGGTTGTACTAACCAACCCATTATAATTTTTCTATTTCAGATGGAGTCACATTATTTTTTCTACTTTAAGAAAAACCCTATTCCTATTTTAAGAGGAATCCCTTATCCATTTTACTTGAATTGACCATTGGAAAATTCTAAGAAATTATAATTAATGCTTAGTTTAAGTGAATGTTAGATTCCATTTATTTATTTATTTTTAAATTATGAGATGGAGTACACAAAGCAAGGGGAGTACACAAATTTGACATTCTTACCCATATCTTTTTATTATGAGTTGAAATAATTAGTTTCACACATTGATTATGTGTTTTTACTTTGACATAAATTTTCATAGTAGTTCACATGCAAAGCAAAGTAGGAAAAAAATTAATGGTGAAAATTGTATACCCTACATTTTCCCCACCCATTTGACCTAATTGTCCTTGGTGTATTGAATAGTGTGCAAGTAGCACATTCTAGTGTAAAAGTTAAAAAATAACCAAAATCTAAATAGAGTTCATCTATATGCATGTCATACTAGGTCAAATTTTTAGGCTCAATATTAACCCAATTCAATTTCACAGCATAAAATAAACCTTTGTAAAAATTACAAATTAAAATTAAATTATGGTCCCAAGCTAAATCTCTCCAACTAGTTATTATGAACTAAATTAAGAGTTAAAGTTATTAACTTGTGTATTAGGGTATTGTATTTAAAGGCAAATCCTAATTCATTTCAAGAGAAAATTTCAATACATATGGACATATCATCATAGATCTTGAATATTGCATCATCAACTTACTATGCAACATTGCATGTTTATCTATTGCCTTTGAATCATTGTTCTATACTATTGACTCAATAAAATTGGTTCGACCATAAGAGAACAATGCATTTTTAACAAACTCCTACACAATGCCTATTGACACCACTGCTCTTTAGAATTAGGTAGTAAATACTAAGGCAAATAGATCTTTGACATCAATTTTAGCATAATTAAGATTTATAGACAAAATTTCAATCCATGTGAAGGTTTTAGATCTGTAGGCAAAAAAATGGACAAGATTGTTAGTTAAAATATTTAATGAAATTACTTGAGACATTCATCAAATATTATAAAGGGTCTTCATAAATTGACAAATCAACTTGGGACAAAAAGATCATCAAGTTTTGAGCTAAGTATCATTTTTTACTTGTTTAAATTTTGAACATTTATTTTAGTGCATTAGAATTAAACGTAGCTCTATAAATTAGAGTGAATTGCTTGTTTGTGTTTGTTTATTTATGAGCTATATTATTTTACTTTACAAAGGTATCTATGTACATACAAATTTAATAATAAGAAAATATCATTAGTAAGTAAATGAAAAAAAATGCCTTAAAATTGTGCATCAAAATCAACACACTTTAAATTGAGTTTTTGGAGCACGGTAGTATAATTTTCATTTACAAAGGAGTTATCATCACACATTATTAAAATCTGTCCAACTTAAATGACATGCATAATAATATGTAAAAAATGAGTTAATTGTAGACTAGATACACCTATTTATGTCAAAGGGGGTTGTGCTCAAATAATAGGGCCACTTAGTTCACATGTTGGAAACCAAGGTTCAAATCTCCCCAAAAATGTCCTAGTGCCAATGGACATGCTAGGGTGGTATCACTGTTTCAATTGAGTGTACGACATTCTCACAGGTGACATAGGAGGACTAGATGATTACAAAGAAGAGCAATGTCCTCACTTCAATTGTAGTGTGCTTTATTCTCACAAAAGATATAGGAGGACTAGATGAGTACAAAAGAGGAAAGATACCTTGCATGGGGAGATAAAAGGAAAAAGCATTCAAAAATGAAGATGGAGTGGATGCTTGGTAGCAAGAGATAAGAGTTAAGTAGTAGGAGAGACATTCAAATTGGAAGAATGCAAATAGAAGAAATGCAAGTCCAATAATATCCCATTGAAATTACATCAAATAGAATAATATTCCTTCAAAATGTAAGAGGCAAGAAGCCCATTACCAACCCTTACTACATAATCTAAAGAACAATACACCTACTTTATGTAATACATTATTGTTCAACATATAACTACTTAATGCATTGTTTTTTTTTTTGTTAACGACACGGGTATCCCCATGACCCAGCCCAATGTTCAGAGGGGCGAGCTGAGGTGAGACTAGTCCCTTGCAGGGGGACCCAACAGCCTGCAAGCCAGTCTCAACCAGGTAAATCAGGAAGCAGAGTTAAACCCAAAACCAATGGAGAGCAAACGCACGACCCAAGCCTAGCCATAAAAATGTAAATGCTTTGATAAGGCACTAGTTTGTACGATTAACATACAAAATATGACTAAACACACTGAAAAAGTTATTATAAAAACTTCAAACAGTTCAACAATCAAAAGCAATTTTCGCCAACTGAATCGAAGCCTGGCAAACGATCATATAAATGGGGGAGGTGGCGAAATGGGCAAAGGCACCACATAAGCCTGGTTGCCATGCGCCACTGGAGCTGGAGGTACATATGCCCCCCTCCTCTCTTCTCCAGCTTTCTTATGTGCCCCTGAAAAAACAGTAACAAAACCGCACATTCATATTCATTCCAATTTGATCATTACATATTTCACTGTTATATTTATACCTCACCTGTGTAAGGATAAGAAAGTGATGGCGGCTTTCGGGCTTGTGTAATGGAAGGTAAATTCATGAATACCACGATGTGAAGTAGGAAGAAAAATGCCCACCAACTGCGTGCCATGTTTTGTACAGAAATGAACAGAGACGCCGCTATTTGAATGGAGATAGATTTGAATAAATAAATACTACGCGGACTGTTAAGCGCGTGGGAAGTCACGGATATATATCTACTGGTAGAAAGAAAATGCATGAATTCATCAAGCTCGAATCTTTTTCTTCGTTAGACGTTAAATTTGATTGATCCATCGCCTCGTTATCCGAGGATAGATTTTGACAGTCATGTTTACAGAAGTGAATGGACAGCTAAGAATAAGATTCTTTCAATAATTCAGTATTTTCAAACAAAGCATTTGGACAGGTTGGTAAGTTTAAAAACTTTATGTTTAAATTATTGCACATTTGGTGGCTAAAAACATCTCGAAATCTGTAATTTTAAAAATATCTAACTCTTAGATTTAGGTGTATTGATTTTATGGGATAGTTAATATGTGAACGTTGGACATTCTAGGCATATGCTTAGGTGCCCTCCATTAAGCTATTGATCATTTTGAGTGTGGTTCATTGATTGTAACATTTTATTGTTGAGTCATAGATTCTTTTTCAGTAGAAAGGTTCTTTATGATAGATAATAATATGTAAAAAGATATTGAGTTTGGAAAATAGTTACAAATATATTTATATTCATGAAGATGGAATAAGTATCTATAAGTATCTTAATTTTTTTCAAGAGGTAAACTTCTTTAAGAGCAAAGGTTTAGTATAAAATATAACTTCAAGGTTTCTTCATTACAATTTCAAATAAAGACATAACAACTTATGATCTATAAGTTATAACCTATTTGGGATAAATCTACACACTTAATATGCACTTAGTATATTATTATAGCTCTATAATGTGATGCTTGTGGGATAAAATCACATGATATATTACTAACTAAATAATTAACTATGATTATTACAATGTTTTAATAATACTAATAGAAGGTTATGACATATTAACCTGGTCTTAATATGCACTTCCAATTTGGAAAGCCTTAGCCTCAAAGCTTGAGTTGTGGAAATTGTTATAGGTATAAGTGGAGAGGTTTCCAAGTTGGATTTGTTGGTTGAAATATTCACCAATGGAAAAAACATCTATAAAGGTGGGACATGCGAGATGACAATAATTGACTATTAGAACTTTGCAAAGTGTAAATTGTAGAAAAAAGGCAAGAAGTGTGGTATCACCATGTTGCAAGAAGGAGCCACATAGCCCAATAAATTTGTTGTGCCAACACAACAAATCTTAAATTTATCAACATTCATTTGCTATCTATATCTAACCTTTAGTTAGCAGGTGGTATAATAAGCTCATTTTCAATTGTCTTCCATGCAACTTGAACAAAACAATCCCAAAAGTTGCTATGAAAGGTATGATCATAGTCACTTAAGATGGAAATGATCCCAACATAGAGGCAAAAAATTTGGTAAAGTAAAGCATGGGCAAGGGTAGAAGTGTGATAATGGTGGGATATTGAATATAAATGGGCATACTTATAAAGATAATCCACTACCATGAAAATAAATGATTTACCATATGACTTACAACTCTTCAATAAGATCCATGCTAATGTGTGTCCATACTATAATCAAAATTAGAAATGGTTGTAGAGTGGTTGGAATAAATTTACTTGCATGATCCTTGGGGTATTGAGGTAGTAAAAATTTAGGCATTTCAAGGATAAAAAATATTATGAAGGATTAGTTTCAAGTCCTTATATTTAATTGAGGACCTATAGTTGGGGTCATCCACATGGCACAAAGTTGAGGGCCATTATATGGTGGGGTCCCTTTTTTATTAAATTCTCCATTAATGTGAACTAACAATTTGGGAGGAACTCATAAACATACCCTTTAAGGTGTATTAGTGTCTAATTACATTGAATTTTATCCATATTTTAGTGAAATCCCATGGGATGACACCTAATGTGTGAATCCATTCAGTGCCCAAGACTATGTTGCAACTAAATTTAAAGGAAAAAAACATGTTAGATTGTAGAGCATAATCCCCCATGGAAACCTTAAAATTTTGTTTTTTTTCTTACATGTCAATGTACCAATATTAGCAATCATCACTTTAAATTAGTTACATGGATATTGATAAAAATTAGCTTCCTTTGCCACTGAAGGGTTAATGAACTTATGAATATTAAGCAAAATTCTTTGAAATGACTTAACACCTTCATAGTTGGGAGAAGGAGGTCCCTACTAATGCATGCATAGATATTCTAGGAAATGGGTCATCACCCAAATTAGTCTTGGTAGGCTATTGCTTGAGCATGTTGTTATTTGATGTTCTCAATGTGTTAGTGTAGAGGAGGGGATTTACTATAGTTCCTAAGAGGACAAGGTCTCAAGGAGCAAATAGCCCTCATTTACCTCAAAGATCACAACTCAAGTGACAAGATAAAATGATGAAGTTTATTTATTTATGTTTTATGTAGAATTAAAAGGTGAGAGTTCTAGAAACTGAAAGAGCAGGTCATAAAGGTCTTTTGGATAGTCTGATGAGCTCTCAACCAAGAACGACAATGCAGTGCATAGATGTCCCTATGACGTGCTGGCGTATTGTACGGACCAAAAATTGAGAATGTCAGAAAAACAACAAGGTTCCTACTACAGTTCTAATTCCTAGGAACTTTTAAAGTATGAGAAAATAACAGAAAATGATAGAAGCTAAAGTAATGCAAACTAAATAAAGTATGAATAGTAAAATGGGAGGAAGAGAAGAAAACAATTATGGGCCCAAACCAAGAAATGAAGCCTCCAACAAAGAAATACCTTCAATACCTACACACATAAGACCAAGGAAAAATGTTGGGGTTATTTAGGGGCTTTCCTTAGTCAAACCCCTGTTTTAGTGTTTCCACCTCCACAGACAACTAGGTAGAATCAAGATAGATAAAACATATAATATAAAGATGTGTGTGTAGCATCATAAATTATCACCCATGACAATTTCACACTATGTTTTTCTCCCCATAAATTATTGAGCCTATTTGGGTCCCTAATTTCCTAAAATTATGCATTTTATATTGAGCCTAGTTGGCCTTGTCTATGTTGTTTGATAAAATGCTTTGGTAGACATGTATGGAAAATATGGTAGCATAGACAAGGAAATGAGTTGTTTGAAAAAATGCCTCAAAGAAATATGGTCTCATGGTGATGTCCATCACCATGAGACCACATCTCTTTGAGGAATTTTTTTCAAACAGTTCACTACCTTGTCTATGCTTTTGCTTACTATTATGCTTTGATAGATTTTTTCCATGCATCCATAGTTTGGTCAAAAGCACATGTTTTAGGATTTTAGCCATAGCAGCAAGGGGACCTTGGAATGGGGTATTTCATCTATAAAAACATAAAAGGGGGGATTTTGATGAGTGCTATGGTTGCAATTTCCTTAGTAGAAACATGCAAAATGTGGATGCATAGACAAGGTAGATCAACTATTTGACAAAATGCCTCAATGAGATATGTCCTCATGGACTACAATGATTGTAGGATATGCACAAAATGGATTGGTTGAAAAGGCTTTTGAAAAATTCAAGCAAATATATTTTCTAGGTGTAAAACCAAATTCTAAAACATTTTCCAAAATCCCCCATGCCTATACCAAAATAGAAGCTTTGGAAAGGGGTATCCACATCCATAAAAAAAGGATTGAGAAATGATGTATTATATTACATGGTTATATAACTCTCGTAAATGTGTATACAAAATGTGGAAGCATACACAAGGTAGGTCAATTATTTAACAAAATTCCTCAAAGAGATTGTGGTCGCATGGACCACAATGATTATAAGATTTGCACAAAGTGGATTTGTTGAAAAATATTTTGAAACTTCCAAGCAAATGTAATTGGCAAGTGTAAAGAATTGTGTAGTTTAAAATGTGCCAAGAGGGGCTAAGGTTATAATGAGAAACAAACAATGATGAACATGGAATACGCATAATAACAAAATAAAATCATTGTATTATGCATGTATGATAAGGGATTCAATAAAGAAACATAATAGAATTAAGGAAAATGTAAAGAACATGTGTAAAGACTGAACATACCTAAAAAATGGAGATTCAAATGGAGAGACTACCCAATTATGTAGTCTTTTTTTCTTCTTGCATCATACTCCTCAACAATTTGAATTTTTCACAAACTTGCTTCCTTTTCAACGTTCAATTGTATATCACTCAAATATAATTACTAACAACAACACAACTAACCAATGTATATAATGTTAAATTCCTATAATTCAATCAAAATTAACATTGCAACACTACAAAAATTGAAACTTGAATTGATATATATCAAATTTGATGTGAAAACTATGTTATTTCCTCCTTCCTAAGTAGGAAAACCAGAAAAAGGTGTTGGAAAGTTCATGCAAACGTGGTAGTGTTGGAGCTAAAAAATCCACCTTGGTTAAATTCACATGCCTCAATTATCATGTTTCTCATTTCAATTTCATCATAATCCCCATTGCCCTTGATATTTCCTATATTTAGCATAAAACATAAATTTTTTCCTAATGTATATAGCTCTTAGACCTACCATTGTAAATAAAATAAGGTCTCCAATCATATTCTGAGCACTTCCCCCTCCTAAAGTATTACCTTGGCAATATAAGACATATCAGTGCATGAAAATACCATGTTAGGGGGACTCTCATCATGGTCTCATCGATGAACTGATGGAGGCAAACCACAAAACATATGCCATTAGTGAAACAACTTTCTATTGGGTGGAATTCTAACACGGTCTCCTTGATAGACCGACATAGCTAAATAAGGTGAATTCATTGGAGTGAGTAATACATATCGGTAGGACATACCTCATTGTCCCCTTGATAGCCCGAGCAAAACAGATCAGAGATACTAAAGCATATCAAGGAGAGATGACATTGTGCCTCGCCGATGGATCGATACATGACATAATGAAGACATTTATTAAATCACAAATATGTAGCGGTAAGTAATAACTGGGAAACATAAAGCTATTGGGTTGAAAAAAACTCAGTCCCCATGATACAATGATAAAAAATCAAAAGCAAAGAGTAGCAGAATGAATGATGACTATCAGTAGGATATGAATAAGGGTTCCCTTGATGAGCCAATAACACATAAATGATCAAATATAAGAGGGATCAGAGGGACTAAAGTGTATTGGGGAGAAATCATTTGGCGTCCCACCAATACCCCAAAGGAAAGACAAAGACATAAAGTTCAACAAGGAGAGAAGTGGATATCAGCGAGAGTAAAATCATAGTCCCACCGATACAACGATGATGATTATTTGCAACTAATGTGACAACCCAGGATATCGAGGAGATATTCAAATTAAATGATCTCCTAGATGACAAGAAAGAGAGAAAGTGCAACATTTATGAGCCAAAGCTAAGCAATGTATACCTCAAATTGATCTCATTTCTATCATTGAAAATTAGAAAAGCTTATAGAGAGTAGAAGTGGAGTGAACGAGTTGGAGGTACCCCATTGCTGCATAGGCGGAGATAAGAAAGCATGATACAAGAAAGTATATGAAGCCCAGTTGAGAAATTACTTTGAAGTAATAATAACTATAAAGAGAAGCTTGGGTTCTGGATAATGGAAGGAAGTTGAGGAACACCAAAAATTAAAAAACAAAAAATAGAAGTTAGACTCTTAAACCAAGAATTGATCGATCAATGTCTTGAGTTGGAGCTGAGGCCTAAGAGGAGTGCACAATTAAATCCTTCCATGGAAAAATTGTGGGATAAAGAATTAGGGGATGTTTGGACACCACAAAGGGGGTATGAACTATTTATCTACACTATAGAAAACAATATAGGTTCCAACCTATCTATAATCCATGGAAAATGAACTTGGGAAAGTTGGTTGTGCCTAATTTATTCATCAATGTAGAGTTGGTTAAGGCACTGACTGCTATGTATGACCCAAAACGATGAGAAATTTAGTTACATGATGGGTCTAAATTCATTATCATCTCCAAAGACTTCATTTCCATTGTCTTCCAATTAGATTGCTCTATGAGTGTGCCATTCATAGTAAAAGACCTCTTGACATAATATCATCACATGGACACTAGCTATAAAAGGTGGAAATTTCCACTACATAGGCTCTGAGAGGAAGGGAATAGACTCAAAAGGTTCTCCAACAATGAACACCTTCCCTTTCTTGAAGAGCTATTTGAGTAGTATTTTTAGTATACATATTACATTGCAGGACAAGTGTTGAGAGTGGAAGTTCTAGCTCTTATGTCAATAGCCCCAATGGTTCTGGTAGCAGATGTGCAAAGCTGAGTTGCTAGATCATTTGATTATGTTGGCTATCTAGCTAATGATTTAAATCAAGGATTGGAGAAGATAAAAAATAACAGTGATTATATTAATTTTAAACATTATTCTATGTTCATGCACTTACTTTTGTATGAAGGGAAAGCTAGAGGGCTTTGGGGAGATGAATTAAGGATAAGGGATGCAGATGAGGATGTAAATTTTAAATCAATTCAGATGTGGACCTCGATATGGGAGATCCCATTATTTATACTTTGAGGAGTATTTTTTTAAACCCTTGCTAAAATTATTGGGGCATCCATGTGATTACAACTTGTCTCTTGAAGTACAAAGGTTTCTTAGACCCAAAGAGAAGGATCCTAGGAAAAAGGTGAATCATAATTGGGGAGATTGGTATACATTTTCTGAATGCAGTGTAATTAGAGCATATGGATTTGAAGGGGCTCCACACTTTTTACCAAGAATAGTTCCTGATAGGGTGGCCTATTTGGAAATTGTGAGACAATTGGCCAAATTAGATGCTAAGCATCTTAAATGACATAGTAAACAATCAATTATGTCGAGTACTTTGTGTTTTGGAGATTTCACAATTGTTTCTAGTGAAGGATATGAAGAGATTGATAAGAAATTGGCACATTACAATTTGCCATTGGGGAATGAGAGAAAGAATTTTGATTTACAGAACTTTATTAATAAGGAAAAATTGTCACAAACACTATCTGGATATGAACATTAATTCTCTATGAATGATTTGATAAGGAATTGTGATGAATCTTTGATAGCACAAAGGATGGCCATATACAATAAGATCATGTTAGCCAAGGCATGGAAGGAGGATAATCCTTCATATATAAAAGCATTCAATGATGTGCAAGACCCCTTAGAAAGAGTTGAACAACTAATCACTCATGAGAATGAACTAACTAGAGATGTGCCCCCTATGGTTTTTGAAACACATGTGGCAACCTACTCTAGAATGTAGGTTGAGAATATGGAACCCCTCAATTATATACCCTCACAGCCTACTCCTAAAATAAGTTTCTCTATGGATACTGCCATGAGTGAGGAAGAGTATAAAGAGGAAAGTGATGAAGAAGAAGATGAGGCTGAAAAAATAAGTGCACCCATTGTCACACAGTATGAGCCACCCAGTGAACAAAGTATTATTAAATTTGAAACATCAAACAAACTCTTTGATGATGTGAGTTAGGGCTAGTCAAGATTTTTTTTTGACGGTGATTTCATTAAAAAATTTAAGTTCAGGTCATTTGTCTATGAATACAAAGGTAGAGTGCTAAGAAAAAGAATGGAATATATCACTCTTGAACAAGAGGTTTTTGTTTTGCAACAACTGAGAAAGGAAGTAGATCAGGAGCTAGAAACTATCACCCCTGAAAGAGGAAGAAAATTGCTTCAAGAGGTTGGGGTGTTTCTCTTACTAGGATGGGACATTAGTTTTGCCATAATGTTTGATAGCTTTATGAAAAGAGGAGATAATACATTGCACCTAACAGAAGAGGCCAGTGACAAAATGTATTCAGGGTCAGGTTACAACCTAGATGAAGCTACACTATTGATTTGGGTGCTATATCCTCAAGATAAGAAACCTGCTATCATTAGTAATCCAAGTCATGTGTTTGGAAATCTCTTGGTACATAGAGTGGGATATACTAATCCCATTGAGACAATAGAGTTAAAAATAAATATGGAAAAAATCAATAAGGTTCAGGTTGAAAAATTAATAAAAGACAATCAAAAACTAAGGAAAGAGGTAGCCAATTACAAAGATAAACTACCCTCTTCCTCTTCATCATGATTATATTCTCCATGGGAGGACCGTGATAAGAAAGTATTAGATGTCATGGCAGATGTTATATACTGGAAACATTTCCATGAAAGAGTTCAAAATAAATGCAATGAACTATAGACAAAGATCAAAACCATCAAGTTTGAGATGATTTCTGAGATAATCAAGAAAAGGTTTGAGAAGGTGGTAGACTAGGCTGATCAATATTTGGAACTCTTCATAAAAGTGCACTCTACTCTTCAAAAACATGAGAAAATACAAGTGCGTATGGAAGAAAAGAAAGAAGAATTGGTTAGTAAGGAAGTCATGAACGAAAAAATCCTCCATAGATATAATGAGTTAATCAATTGGTATGAGGAGTTTCGTGCTAAGATTAAAGCTGAGGTCGATGAATTTGACCAACCATTGCATATCTTGTTTCCCATTTTTTTCGATGATGAAGGAGAACTTAAAGGACAAGACCATTGGAAGGATGAATTGGCTTAGATACTACCATGTGTACTTGAGATAGTTAATGACAAAGAGAGGGTACTCAACAATACTCATAAGCAACTCAAGGGAATAATGTATATGGAGTATAATATGACAGATTCCCTTTCAAATATTGAAACTCACATCAGAAAGGATTATATCGAGCACTTGTCATCTAAATGAACTTGTCCATCATCAACATCCATCCCTCAACTCCATCCACCCAATAGGATTAGGCACTAGTCATACTTAGAACAATTCATACAAACTCTACTCATACAATTGATTCTCAAAACACAAACAGTAGGAAGTAGTCACTAGCCTTGCACCTACTTCACACCCATGTGCCATTGTGAGTAGATTTCCCAAATCAGAGACCATATTTACACCTTTAAATCTACCTTATCATTTAGGTACACCTACCTAGGTTTAGCAGAGCCTAAAGAGTAGGGGGTTATGAATCTTATTCGTCCCATTTGTTAGCCAAAAATGTACGAAGAGATTGACACCCTCTTAAGGTTCAAAACCTGTGTTTTTGAGACCTAACAGATTGGCGACTCTGCTGGGGAACAACTAAGTAGATCTGCACGTTGAAAAAAGTCACCATAGAGTCATTCAAAACTATTTCATTATATAAGTCATCAAATAGATCTATTGGGAATAGACATAAAAGATTTTAAACTTTTCTCACTTTTAATAAAAGTGAGTGGTGACTCTATCAAAATTTTGTAGGAATGAGTGCATGACTAAGAAATTAAAATACACATCAAGAAGAACAAACCCTAGAGTTCAAATCATCAAAGCATCCTACGAAATGAACGATAGGAGATCTCTGCACCCATAAAGTCCAAAGAAGAACAATGACAGGTGGACAAAGAAACATGGATCCCCCCTTCAAAGACCAACACAAATAGGAATGAAGTGGCATCTAATCAATCATATATCATGTGTGGAGATAAGGGGAATACTTCAGAGCAACCTTTCACAGTGCATAATAGTCCTTTTCACAATGATGAAGGACATCATTCAATGCCATCTGAATGAAACGATCTAACTGACAAAATTCTCAATTTCAAACCAAATCCTCAATAGGAAAGTGAATTCTACACACATGTAGATGCAAAAAGAATTCAAAGGAAAAATGAGTATTGAAAAGAGGTTTTCATCACAATAATGAGAAGAGGCCTAGTATGGATTTATGGACCATTCAGCCCCTGATGAGAATTATGATGAAATGACCACTCAAGAGTTGGAACAACATGTGGAAAGATAAAGGGAGGAAGTTAGGAGGCAACAATAGTTGATAAAAGAAAGTAAAGATCTGAAACAACAACTGTCCTAGATGAATATTCCTTCATCAAAGCCACAAAAATATGTCCCTCCCCATAAGCAAGGAGGAAACATCAATCTGCATGGGTCATCTCAGAATGCAAGTGCCCCAAGTACTTCAAAAACACCTCACAACGCAGCTGGGAAATTAAATCAACATGTGCAACATAATGTGCCACCACAAAAATCACAATCACAAAATTCCAACAACATTCCACAATCTCACCCACCGTCAAGAAAACATGTTCCACACTATCAACACCATGTACCACAACAAAATGTATATTCTCACCAGAATTCCCAACAAAATGTGTACCAACCTCAACATGGATTTCAATAGTACCCCAATCCATCATATCAAAATCCTTGTCCACAAAATCTTGCAAGTATGAGCAGACAATTTTACCTAGCTGAATATCCAATACACCCATACCCCATTGATACCAACTTGAGAAATACCGTCCCCAAATTCACAGGGAACAATGCAACTACAACAAAGGAACATGTAAGAAACTTCGATGCTTTCATTCAAGACTTAGGCATGGAACATGAAGATGTCCTCATGAGGCTATTCATGATGTCCTTGACTGAAGAAGCAAGGGACTAGTTCAACAACCTATTGGATGCCTCAATTACCTCTGTAGAAGACTTCAAAAATAAATTCCTAGAGCAATATGGGAATCAATGTGCTCCTGAATTTTCCCTACATGAGTTAATAAGCATTCAAAAGAATCTGAATGAATTTATTTTTGACTTCAATTAGAGGTTCTCCAAGATAAATAACAAGATACCACATGGATCTAAGTTAGCTGACTTAGCAACCTTAAGCATCTATTTGAGAGCCTTTGATCCTAAAATAGGGTATGAGCTTAGAAACAAATGTCCTAACAGCTTGACTAAAGCACAAAAGGTTGCTATAACCATTGAAAATAATAGGAAAGCTGTCGGCATAATCGACAAAAGAGATAACCTTAGAATCCCACAAAATCCTAACAATCACCAAAATAGACAAGAAAACCACTACAGGAATGAAAGGCCAAGATTGCATGACATGCCCTATAACACCACTTGGAAGGATGGACGACCAATGGGTAAGAAAAATTGGAAAGATACTTCAGATCCTTTGAAAAAACATGGAGCACATGTAGTGGATACTACACCATGGTGTTCACCATGTCATAGGCCTCATGCCCTAGAACACTGTGTGGTGGCTCAAAATTTCCAGGAAGATGAATGGTCACAAGAACAGGATAGAGATGGCCACACTATGAATATGTTAAGATTAGGGTCCCATCAAACCAATGATGGATACTCATCCTCTGAGGATGGGTGTGAATATGATGTCAATAATCAGAAAAACAATGTTAATATAGAGCAAGAATGTTCTCTGATCTAGAAGAAAATAAATAAGAAATAGCCTATGCATACAATACAAAACCACAATTTCAATTGAGAACATCAAAAAAAGAATAAAAAAGGGCCATCACAACAAAGGCTATGGCATAAAAAAAATGCCAAAAAGAAATAAATACAACCTAAGAAGTAGACCCGCAGATGTAGTCCAGGGAACACCTAGAGGATTGTTTATAAAAGAATGGAAGAACAAGGATAAGGTCTCATCTGAAAAAAAGAAGGGTGAAACAAAGAAGACTCAGAAGATGGCCGAAAAGGAGGCTACAAATGTTGAATATGAGAAAAAACCAAATAATCACAAAGTTCAAAATGAAGGAAAAAGGGCTGCTAAAACATAAAAAATAGAACAAGGGATGATTGTCCCTTCATTTGGCATTGCTCAAGCACTAACTCAGATAAAGATGATAGTTCCCTTGATGGAGATGATGAAAATTTATGAGTACAAAGATACAACCCTTAAATTGATTGCCAATGCATCTCATAAACAATAAGATCAAAACAAGGAGGTCAATGTCGTTGAGCAGGAAACTACAAAAGCACTAGAAGTTTATTTGGGTGATACCCTTACAAAAAATCCCTCCTAGGTAGATCCATTTTACACCACATTTGTGATCAACAAAAAATTAGTAAAAAATTGCACAATTAACTCAGGGGCAACAATCAATATCATGCCTTTGGTTGTCATGAATGAATTAGGTTTGTGGGCGAACACCACTTATGGAAAGTGCTACGCCATGGATAACAAATTGGTCCGAGTAATTGGAGTAATATGGGACATAGAATTGAAAATAAAATCATATGTTGAGGTGACATATAGGACAAACATCATTGTGGTGGAAACTCCCACTTACTATGGAATGCTATTATCTAGGAAATGGACTGCAGTAGTAGGTGGAAATGTCCAACTAGATTTATCTTATGCCACAATACCTATGAATGGAAGGGAAGTCAAGTTGTATACAAAACCTAGATTAGAACATGTCATTGAGCTCTTTGACCCTAATCAAATGAATTGATTTTGTGATGTGGACCTTGGGAGTTTTAGAATTGAGCACTCAAACCCTAAATTGCTAAACACAGATCCAATTACAAGAGATGTTTCTCAAAATGAACAAGGCATATGGCAGATGTATTTTGATGGATCTTGCAGTAGAGAGGGGAATGGATATGGGATTATTTTCATTTCACCAAATGGAACAACATTTAAGTACTCATTTTTGTTTAAATTTGAATGCACAAATAACATAACAGAGTACGAGGTATTGTTACTAGGTTTAAACATTGACACAAAGCATGGGATCAAAGTGTTAACCATTTTTGGAGATTTAGAACTGGTTGTTTCACAAGGGTCAAAGTATTCTACAAAAAACAAAATATTGAAGCAATAAAAACATGCGGTGTGGGATACTATAGAACTATTTGATGCCTTCTCTATTGACTGGGTGGATAGATCAAAAAATTTAATGGTCGACTTCTTGGCAAATGTGGCCTTGAAAAGGGATGACATTACCTTAGCAGGTATCTCACAAGTAGAACTCAAGACTAGACCTGCAATTCTTGAAAACATTTATAATTGGTAGGTCTTCAATAATGACACAGACTTGATCAAGTTCTTACATTACATTGATCAGTATGAGGCTGAAGAAGTCAATTTCAATGTATTTGTTGAAGAAGTGGACGGTAAAAAAACTATGTTTGGCCAAGAAGTAGTGCAACTCAAAATAAATAAGATTCCTAAAGGATAGTGGCATTAGAAAGGGTGTTCAATGGGAATGACTGAGAAATTATGAAGCAAACACCAATAAGAAGGGAAGATATTGAAGAAATTAATCTTGGGACTGAATTGGCTCCAAAAAAGGTGTACATTGGGAAAACGATAAGCCCTACGATTAGAAAGATGTTGATCACATTGTTGAGAAAGTAAAAGAATGTTTTTGTGTGGTCATATGATGACCTTAAAGCATATAGAGAAGATTTATTTTGACATGAAATCCCACTGAATCCTGATGCAAAACCCTTCAGACAGAAACAAAGACCAATAAATCCTACTCTAGAACCCAAAATGCATGAAGAACTCATGAAGCTCAGAGAAGGAGGTATTATTAAGCCCATCAAACATTCTACTTGGGTTTCCAACTTGGTACTTGTCAGGAAGAAGAATGGAGACATAAGGTTGTCTGTAGATTTTTGAAATTTGAATGTCTCCTCTCTTAAAGACAATTATCCCCTCTCAAACATGGAAGCTATGCTGCAAAGGGTAAAGGATGTGAGTTATTGTCCATGATGGGTGGTTTTTCGGGGTACAACCAAGTGAAAGTAAAAGAATTAGAACAGTATAAGACTGCGTTTACTACACCTTGGGGCACATATGTATATGTAAGGATGCCACCTTTCAAAGAGCTATGGACATTGCTTTTGCTGATCTGATTAATACAATAATAGTGGTATATCAAGATGATCTCACAACATATTCTAAGAAAGTATAAGACCATGTAGAACATCTAAAAAAGATCTTCCTCAAAGCTTTGGAGTATGGAATTTCCTTAAACCCTAAGAAGTGCCATTTTGTTGTGATTGAAGGAAAATTGTTGGGACACATAGTATCCAAGGATGAAGTAAGGATTGATCTTGAGAGAGTGGAGGCTATAGACAAGATTCCTATCCTGAAGATAGTAAAATCCATTCAGTCTTTTTTGGGTAGATAAATTTCATAAGGAGGTTTATATCAAATTTCGCTAAGATTGTCAAGCCTATTTCAAAAGTGTTGAAGAAATGTGTCAAGATTGACTGGATAGTAGAAGCAATTGATGCATTCATATCTATAAAAAGAGCAATCAAGGATGCCCCAGTGTTAAAATCATCCGACTTTAGTAAACCATTCCAGATTTTATCATTTGCATCTTACCACACTATCGTAGTAGTGATGTTGTAGAAAAATGATGAAGGGTATGAGCAACCAATATCATTCTTCAACAAATCCCTTCAAGGATTAGAACTAAAGTATGACATTACCTAAAATCAATTGTATGCACTTGTCAAAGTTGTGAAGGCCTTCAGACCTTATTTGGTAGGTGCTAAAGTAATTGCATATGTTCCTAATGCTGCAGTTAAGGATGCATTTGTAAAAACTAAAGTTATAGGAAGAAGGTGTAGATGGATTAATAGAATTCAAGAGTTTGATATTGAAATCCAAATCACCAAATTGGTAAGAGGTCAAGAGTTGGCTAAGCTCATGGTTGAGTCAAATCTTGAAGCATCTAAAATCTATAACATAGGGGAGGAAGAAGGTATGATTGTTAGCATTGAGAATACCCTATGATAGAAGCCATCCCTACAAAGAAAGCCACTAGTAAGGTTGTGATAAAATTCCTGATGGAGAATATCATCACTATATTTGGAACACTTGTAAGGATAATTATAGACAATGGTATGTGATTTAGATTGGAAGAGTTCAAAAGGTTCTATGAGACATATGGCGTAATGATTTCGTATGCATCTCCATACCATCCACAAGCAAATGGGTAGGCTAAATCAAGCAACAAGAGTATCCTAAAAATAATAAAAAGGATGCTGGACAAAAACAAAAAGGCGTGGGATTCCAAATTAAAGATGGAAGTCTAGGCAGATAGAATCACAGTAAAGAAGTCAACTGGAAAATTACCTTTTGAATTAGTTTATGGGACACAAGCAAGGATCCCAATGCAAAACCTTTTACCGGTATATAAGTTTATGAGTTACTTGAATGGAGCAGTTGGAAAAATTGGATGAGATTAGTGACTTCTGGATTCTTGCAATGATCTCACATTCATTCATCCCTAGTTGGAGCCACTGTTAGAGCTAAAAAATCCACCTTGGTTTTCACATGCCTCAATTATCATTTCTCATTTAATTTTCATCATAATCCCCATTGCCCTTGATATTTCCTATATCTAGCATAAAACATAAATTTTTTCCTAATGTATATAGCTCTTAGACCTACCATTGTAAATAAAATAAAGTCTCCAATCATTATTCTGAGCAGTTCCCCTTCCTAAAGTATTACCTCAACAATATAAGACATATCAACATGACAATACCACATCAATGGGACTCTCATCATGGTCTCATCGATGAACTGATGGAGGAAAACCACAAAACATATACCATTGGCGAAACAACTTTCTATCAGGCAGAATTCTAACATGGTCTGCCTAATAGACTGACATAGCTAACTAATGTGAATTCATTAGAGTGAGTAATACATATCAGTAGGACATACCTCATTTCCCCCTTGATAGCCCGAGCAAAACATATTGGAGACACTAAAGCATATCGGAGAGAGATGACATTGTGCCCCGCCGATGGACCGATACATGACATAAGGAAGACATATATTAAATCAATAATATGTAGCAGTAAGTAATGTTAGGGAAACATAAAGATATTGAATAATTGACAGAAAAATTGGTTCCCTTGATACAATGATAAACAATCAAAAGCAAAGAGTATCAGAATGAACGATGACTATCAATTGGATATGAGAAAGGGTTCCCCCGATGAGCTGATAACACTTAAATGATCAAATATAAGAGGGATCAAAGGGACTAAAGTGTATCAGGGAGAAATTATCTGGCATCTCGCCGATACCCTGAAGGAAAGATAAAGACATAAATTTCATCGACGAGAGAAGTGGATATCGATATTCTAAGTAAAATCATAGTCCCATCGATACAACGTTGATGATTGTTTTTGACTGATGTGACAGCCTGAGATATCGAGGAGATATTCAGATTAAATGATCTCCCCAATGACAAGAAAGAGATCAAGTGCAACATTTATGAGCCAGAGTCAAGTAATGTATACCTCAAATTCATCTCATTTCTATCATTGAAAATTAGAAAAGATTAAAGAGAGTAGAAGTGGAGTGAACGAGATGGAGGTACCCCATTGCTGCATAGGCGGAGAGAAGCAAGCATGATACAAGTAAGTATACGAAGCCCAACTAAGAAATTCCTTTGAAGTAAAAATAACTGTAAAGAGAAGCTAGGGTTTTGGATAATGGAAGGAAGGTCAGGAACACCAAAAAAAAAAAACAAAAAATAGAAGTTAGACTCTTAAACCAAGACTTGATCGGTCAATGCCTTGGGTTGGGGCCGAGGCCTAAGAGGAGTGCACAATTAAATCCTTCCATGGAAAAATTGTGGGATAAACACAAACTTAGGGGATGTGTGGACAACACAGAGAGGGTATGGACTATTTATCTACCACTATAGAAAACAATATAGGTTCCAACCTGTCTGTAAACCATGGAAAATGAACTTGGGAAAGTTGGTTGTGCCTAATGTATTCATCAATGTAGAGTTGGTTAAGGCACTAGCTGCTAAGTGTGACCCCAAATGATGAGAAATATTTTAGTTACATGATGGGTCTAAATTCATTATCATCTCCAAAGACTTCATTTCCACTGTCTTCCAATTAGATTGCTCTATGAGTGTTCCATTCACATTAAAAGACCTCTTGACAAAATATCATCACATGGAAACTAGCTATAAAAGGTGGAAATAGCCACTACATAGGCCCCGAGAGGAAGGGAATAGACTCAAAAGTTTCTCCACCAATGAACACCCTCCCTTTCATGAAGAGCTATTCAAAAAGTATTTTCAGTATACATATTACACTGTAGGACAAGTGATGGGAGTGGAAGTTTTGGCTCTTATGTCAATAGCCCCAATGGTTCTAGCAACAAATGTGCAAAGCTGAGATGCTAGATCATTTGATTATGTTGGCTATCTAGCTAATGCTCTAAATCAGGGATTGGAGAAGATAAAAAATAATAGTTATAGTATTAATTTTAAACATTATTCTCTGTTCATGCACTTACTTTTGTATGAAGGGAAAACTAGAGGGCTTTGGGGAGAGGAATTAAGGATGAGGGATGAAGATGAGGATGGAAATTTTAAACCAATTCAGATGTGGACCTCGATATGGGACACTAGATATGGGAGATCCCATTATTTATACTTTGAGGAGTATTTTGTTAAACCCTTGCTAAAATTATTGGGGCATCCATGTGATTACAACTTGTCTCTTGAAGTACAAAGGTTTCTTAGACCCAAAGAGAAGGATTCCAGGAAAAAGGTGAATCATAATTGGGGAGATTGGTATACATTTTCTGATTGCACTATGATTAGAGCATATGGATTTGAAGGGGCTCCATACTTGTTACCAATAATAGTTCCTGATAGGGTGGCCTATTTGGAAATTTTGAGACAAAATCAAATGCTAAGCATCTTAAAGGGCACAATAAAAAAATAATTATGCCAAGAACTATTTGTTTTGGAGATTTCATAATTATTTCTAGTGAAGGATATGAAGAGATTGATAAGAAATTGTCACATTACAATTTTCCATTGGGGAATGAGAGAAAGAATTTTGATTTACAGAACTTTATTAATAAGGAAAAAATGTCACAAACACTATCTAGATATGAACATTAGTTATCTGTGGATGATGTGATAAGGAATTGTGATGAAGCTTTGACAACACATAGGATGACCATATACAATAAGATCATATTAGTCGAGGCATGGAAGAAGGAGAATAATCCTTCATATATAAAAGCATTCAATGATGTGTAGGACCCCTGAAAGAGTTGAATAGCTGATCACTCATGAGGATGAACTAACTAGAGATGTGCCCCCTATGGTTTTTGAAACACATGTGGCAACTTGCTCTAGAATGCAGGCTGAGAATATGGAACCCCTCAGTTATATACCCTCATAGCCTACTCCAGAAGTAAGTTTCTCTATGGATACTGCCATGAGTGAGGAAGAGGATGAAGAGGAAAGTAATGAAGAAGAAGATGAGATTGAAAAAATAAGTGCACCCATTTTCACATAGTATGAGCCACCCAGTGAACAAAGTATTATCAAATTTGGAACATCAAAAAAACTCTTTGATGATGTGAGAGTTAGGGCTAGTCAAGATTTTGTTTTTTGATGGTGACTTTGTTAAAACTTCTGAGTTTAGGTCATTTGTCTATGAATACAAAGGTAGATTGCTAAGAAAAAAATGAAAGATATCACCCCTAAACAAGAGGCTACTGCTTTGCAAGAGCTGAGAAAGGAAGTAGACCAAGAGTTAGAAGCTATCACCCCTGAAAGAGGAAGAGAACTGCTTCAAGAGGTTGGGGTGTTGCTCTTACTAGGATGAGACATTAGTTCCGCCATAGTATTTGATAGCTTCAGGAAAAGAGGAGATAAGACATTGCACCTAACAGAAGAGGCCAATGAAAAAATGTATTTAGGGTCAGGTTACAACCTAGATGAAGCTACACTATTGATTTGGGCGATATATCCTAAAGATAAGAAACCTGCTATCATTAGTAATCCAAGTCAAGTGTTTGGACATCTTTTGGTACATAGAGTGGGAGATACTAATCCCATCCAATTGAGACAACAAAGTTAAACATAATTGTGGAAAAATTGAATAAAGCTCAGGTTGAAAAATTAATAAAAATAATGAAAAACTAAGGAAAGAGGTAGCCAATTACAAAGATAAACTACCCTCTCCCTCTTCATTAGAATTATATTCTCCATGGGAGGACCATGACAAGAGAGGATTAGATTCCATGGCAGATGTTATATACTGGAAATATTGCCATGAAAGAGTTCAAAAGAAATGCAATGAACTAGAGACAAAGATCAAAACCATCAAGTTTGAGATAATCTCTTAGATAATCATGAAAAGGTTTGAGAAGGTGATGGACCAAGCTAATCAATATTCAAAACTCTTTGTAAAAGTGCACTCTACTCTTCAAAAACATGAGAAACTACAAGTGTGTATGGAAGAAAAGAAAGAAGAACTGGTTAGTAAGGAAGTCATGAACGAAAAAATCCTCCATAAATATATTGAGTTAATCAATTGGAATGAGGAGTTTAGTGCTAAGATTAAAGCTGAGGTTGATGAATTCAACCAACCATTGAATATCTTTTTTTCCATGTTTTTTGATGATGAAGGAGAACTTAAAGGACACAACCATTGAATATCTTTTTTTCCATGTTTTTTGATGATGAAGGAGAACTTAAAGGACACAACCATTGGAAGGATGAATTGGCTCAAATACTACCATGAGCACTTGAGATAGTTAATGACGAAGAGAGGGTACTCGAAAATACTCATAAGTAGCTCGAGGGAATAATTTATATAGAGTACAACATGACAGATTCTTTGTCATATATTGACACTTACATCAGAGAGGATTATATCAAGCACTTGTCATCTAAATGAACTTGTTCATCACTAGAATTGGAGTGGATCCGGGTGTGGAGAAATAAGTTTCGAGTTGAGGTTTGCAAGATGATCAGGCACTTCATCATGGAGAGGATAACTTTTCTAGATCCTGAGAGGCCATGAGTTCTCTACGATGAATAACAAAGCAAGTGTTACTATCTGTTGCTATTTCCTCAACCAATTTATTTATGCTTAAAAATTACAATTAGTTAAGGTTATGAAAAGGCATACCTTTTTGTAATGGGTATGTAGCTTGTTGCTCCCCATATAAAAAGGGAAACCAAGACCTAGTTTTGATCATCATTATCATCATCATCATTAGTAATAGATAGGTTCATTCAATAGTATAACATTTTCCACTCATCCATCTCCATATTTTAGAAACTTGTGCTATAAATGTATGTCTTTTTAAGCAATATAATGGAGAAGATTGTTCATAATCGATGATACATTTCTAGTGTTCAACTGTTGTGTTAATATTCATTCTTATATTTTGTTGTGCTGTCTCCAAAGTGGTTTTCCCAAGTTATTCAGATTTATACAATTTTCCTAAACACATTTGTTGTTGTTGTGTGATTTTTCTTGATTGGGTTCTGGCTGAGTGAATTAAATTCCTTTCAAGTAACTCATTTTAATTCATTCCTATCAAGGATTAAAGACCTTTTAAATTTATTGCTCTAACTGGTTTCCATCAAGTTAAGAATTAAAAATCCTTTCATAACATCACAGTAAATTGGGAGAGTAACACTGGGATTTATAAAGAAGAGTACAGTAACTGACAAACCTACACGTTTGTACAAGGTTGAAACATCCAAAGTTCCCAACAAGTTAGAGTTAAGCTGAAAAGTAGATCAACCTATCATACATATCTGTCTCCATCATCATCATCCATCCCTTGACTCCATTCACCCAATAGGATTAGGCACTAGTCATACTTAGAACAATTCATACAAACTCTACTCATATGATTGATTCTCAAAACATAAACAATAAGAACTAGTCATTAGCCTTGCATCTACTTCACACCCACGTGCCATTGTGAGTAGATTGTCCAAATTAGAGACCATATTTACACCTTTAAATATGCCTTATCATTTAGGTACACCTTGCTAGGTTTAGCAAAGACTAAAGAGTAGGGGGTTATCAATCATATATGCCTCATTCATTAGCCAAAAATGTACTAAGAGATGCACACCCTCTTAAGGTTCAAAACTTGTGTTTTTGAGACCTAACAGGTAGAATGTGTAAAATTTGCATGTGCACTTCCCAACAACATCAAAAAGGATTTTTTTGTCAGAACATGCACATAACTAGGAGAATAACAGAGCACGTGGGCCTAAATCACCGGTGTCCTGGCTATTTTACTATTTTTAAAGTAAGCCAAAATGTGCTTGCATTATAATGCGAGTGTATTTTAGCTTGCTATACAAAATGACCATATTTTAACTTCTTCAAAATGCACCTGCATTATGAAAAATTGATTTCCTAAAGGTTTCCTAACTCATTGTCTCATTACCCACACCTCTCCCCCTCTATCTCTCTCTCACACCTATCTTTCCTCTTATGTATCCCCCCTCTCTCCCTAGGCTATAGTCTCTCACCTATATATCTCTCAAATGTATCTCTAGTTATTTCCCTTCCTCTCCACCTCTCTCCCTCCTCCTTACCCATCTTTCCCTCAAGTTGTCAAATTCACTCTCTCATTTTCTTCCATCTCTCCCCTCACCTCTCTATCTCTCACCTCGGTCTCCCCCTCACCTTTCTACCTATCCCCTCTCTAGGTCTCTCAGTCACTCCTTGTTTTCCTCTCCATCCCTCCTTAGCCATCTAGGTCTCTCACTTAACCCTAAACCCTATCCCTAAACCCTAATCCCTTAAGGCTAAACCCTAAAGCCTCAACCCTCAAACCTTAAACCTTAAATCCTAAACCCTTATCACTAAACTCTCAACCCTCGACACCATACCTTAAACCCTAATCCCTCAACCCTCAACCCTAATCCCTTAATCCTTAAACACTTAATACCTAAACCCTTAAACCCTCAACCCTCAACCCTTAAACCCTCAACCCTTATCCACCCCTCTCCTCCCCTATTTTCCTCACCCCCATCTCTCCCCTCTCTCTCACTCCTCTCTCCCTAGGCTGTAGGTCTCTCACTTGTATATCTCTTAGGGTTCTCTAGACATTTCCCTTCCTCTCCACCTCTCTCCCTCCTCCTTATCCATCTTTCCCTCAAGTTGTCAACTTTACTCTCTCAATTTCTTCTATCTCTCCCCTCACCTCTCTATCTATCACCTCTATCTACACCTCACCTCTCTATCTCTCCCCTCTCTAGGTCTCTTAGTCACTCCTTGTCTGCTTCTCCATCCCTCCTTAGCCATCTAGGTCTCTCACTTAATCCTAAATCCTAAACCCTATCCCTAAAGCCTCAACCCTCAACCCTTAAAACTTAAGTCCTAAACCCTCAACCCTTGATACTATACCTTAAACCCTAAACCCTATCACTAAAGCCTCAATCCTCAACCGTTAAACCTTAAAACCTATACCCTATGTACACTTAACCCTGGAAACTCAACCTTGAACATTATCCCTCAACCTTCAAATATCTACCCTATACCCTATACCCTCAACCCTATACTTATGCCCTAAACCCTCAAACCTCATCCATATGCCTTATACCCTCAACCTTAAACCATAAATCCTATATCTTAGACACTCAACCTTGAACATTATCCCTCAACTATAAAATCTCAACCCTCTATCTAATCCCTCAACCATGTACCTTAAATCCTCAACCCTAATCCTTCAACCCTATACGTTAAGCCATCAACCCTTATCCCTCAGCCCTTAGCCCTCAACCCTCAACCCTATTATCCTCTAAATTTTAAACATGCAATCTCCCTCCCTAAATTAGAATGACCTTCATTCCATGCCTTTAATTCATTTGTAGTCGTGGTCCTTGCTAGTTTCATAACCTTCATCGCTCGACCTTTTGTTTTCATAACTGAGTCACAAGGTTCATAAGTTGCATGATAATCCAACAACCCAACCCTCCTTTCTCCTCCTCCTTGTCTTAATGATTGGTGTATCAAAGGTTCTTGAAATCTTAGAACCCGTGATATGAAATTCTACAGTTCAAATTTTTCGCGACCCCACGACTTTCAAGCAATCTCCTTGGTTTTCAAAATGCCACCAACCCGTTTAATTACTTGTACAATGTATCATGTGGTTGTATTTTCTAAGTTATGAAATACGAGCTCAATCCTAAGGCCTACACCTCAATGAATGATGCATTAATTAGACCTCTTAAATGGCAAGTGTAACAAAGCTCATTAAGGTTGTAGCACAAATATTGATAGATTAAAGGTCATCATTACCTATTGGTGTAATTGAATAAGCTTGTTTACAGAGAAAGGTGGCAGTTCTACTGAGTCCTATTTTCTTATTGACCAAGGAAAATTCAAAATGGTGTTTCTTGCAAGTGATGAAATGTGGGATGATGAACCTATGCCCGTCCAACAACTTGACTTGAATTGGCCCAAGGAAGAGAAAATTGATATCATCTCCCAATTGCGCACACTTTCCTGGAAGGAGAAGACCAACTACTCCCAATATCACAAGGTAATCTCCATCCTAGAAGAAGAAGAAGAACGTACTAAGCTACACAACCTTTTTATGGAGATACGACTGGTTGTGGAGAACGCTCCACCACCTGCGGCAGTTTAATTTTCTTGCTTTGCATGACATATTTTTGTAATTAGCGGTGATAACCCAGTTTTGGTATAACATAACTGTTTCCGTTTAAAGTCACTTTCTTGAGAATGGTTACTTTAAAGACCGTTATGAACATTTACGTTTAGTTGCATTTTTGGTTTGGGAAATTATATAAAGACAAAATTTTTGGGAATAGGAGATCGGGGGCTATTTTTCTGAGGGAATAGGGAGGTAGCTAGGTTATCTTTTCACATAGTTTTGTTGTACAAAAATATGGAGTCTATGAACTCATGTTTTGGCTATGGAGAAATAAAGAAGATATTTTTGAATCTTTGAATTTCTTAATGTTTTCTTTAAATTGTAATGAACTGTGTTTCCTTGTGGTTATTCTTCAATGCCATTTTGTTATAATGGGTTGTATGTGCGTTTGATTCTAAAACTTTGGATTTGCATTAAATTAACTCCTGAAGAGAATTTGTTGTTCTTTCTTTCCCTAAATATTGTCCGTGGGTGTGGGAAAGATGAACTTTGTGTCATTTTTTTGCATTCACTCAAATCTTAAATTACTTTTCACATCTATTTCATGGTTATGGGTAGATGGTAGTCTACCTTTTTTGCTTTCCAGTTAAAAGCATACCCCGTCTTCTCATTCAATGCAAACCATTCAAAGGTAGTTGCACCTTGTAAAATAAGCAAAGAGCGCTCACAACAATCATTGCAAGTGACTCAACTGTTGGTCAGGCTGTCACTGTTATGTTCAAATTTGTAAGTATGTTTGATGTATGTATGTTTGTATATATATTTGTATGTATGTATGTATGTATGTATGCTTGATTGTAGGTATGTATGTATTCCTGTATTCCTATATGCCTGTGTGTATGAATGTATGTATGCATGCTTGTATGTATGTATGTATGCCTATATGTATGTATGTATATATGTATGTATGTATGCTTATATGTATGTACGTATGTATATATATGCTTGTATGTATGTATGTATGCTTGCATGTATGTATGCATGCTTGTATGTATGTATGTATGTATGTATGTATGTATGTATGTATGTAATTATGTGTGTATGTATGTATATATGTATGTTTGTATGTAGCATGTATGCTTTTATGTATGTATATAAGGGTTATGGGTTTAGGGTAGATATAAGGACCTGAGGGTATAGTTTATAGGGTTGAGGGTTGAGTTTTTTGGGAGAGGTGAACTTTGTGTCATTTTTCTGCATTCACTCAAAATCTTAAATTAGTTTTCACATCTATTTCATGGTTATGGGTAGATGGTAGTCTACCTTTCCTACTTTCCGGTTAAAAGTATACTCGTCTTCTCATTCATTGCAAACCATTTGAAGGTAGTTGCGCCTTGTAAAACAAGTAGAGAGCGCTTGCAACAATCATTGCAAGTGACTCAACTGTTGGTCAGGCTGTCACTTTTATGGGCAAATGGAGTAAAAACTAAAGTGACAAATTTGTCAACCAATAGGCTTTTGGCGACTTTGCTGGGGATAAGAATCGATGGTCTTGGTGTTTTCTATTCCTAGAAATTTGAAGGTGCCTCCCTAAGGATGAAGGCTGGTGGCTTTGTGAGATGAGAAATACCTAGGAACAATTATCTTCTAGCGAAGACCTATGTTGATTTAATTTTCAGAACTACATTATGGCGTTGGTTTCTTCCCAGCCATGGGGAAATCATTTTGGTCCTCTTTCTTTTCCTATATACTCACCATTGCCTGAAGGATCAAGAAAATATTTTCCAAAATTCAGTGGAGAAGGTTCTCAAGATGCGGAAAAACAAATTCTATCTTTCATAGTTTCATGTGGCATTTTGGGGGTAAGTGAAGAAGATGTCTTTGTCTGGTTATTCATTGAATCTTTGATTGGGCCTTGAGCAGATTGGTTTTGTTATTTGGAAGATAAATGCATAAATGACTAGGATTCATTGAAGACTAAGTTCTTGGAAAGATATAAAAGTCATGTTGATGAGGCTACTCTACTGAATCAATTTTTCAACATTCACAAGCAAGAAGGAGCATCCATCAGAGATTTTGTGGATAGATTCAACCGACTGTTTAGAAAAATCCCTACTTCCATTCAACCAAGTAAGCAACTGTAGCTTTGTAGTTTTATTTCTTCTTTACACCTAGATGTTCAATTTTGTTTGAAAAGGTGTAAAGTAAATGATATTAAAGTTGCACAAGAAGAGGCTATCAAAATTGAAGATGATATGATTTTAAGTGGTTTATGGAAAACAAGTCAGGCTATAAATAGTTTGAGTAATGAAATTATAAGGAAGCCTATCATACAAAAGCCAATGGCTCAGCCTATAGATTTCCAATATATGCAGTCTCCTTCTATTGAATGCTCTAATCTCACTATTTTTGATTCAAAGCACTTTGGTAGAGATAAGGAAAGTGTTGTAGAAATTGAGCCTCATATAAATAGAAGAATCGAAGCTTATTATTTGCATCATGAGCTTGAAAATCCCTCGAATGGTGAAGAGAATGAACCATTCTCCCATGATGCAAAGTATAATGAGGGTAATGTGAATAGTGTCGCTCTATCATCCTTCTTTGCTGTAGAAATGGAAAGATTTACTTTTACCAATGATGAAGAGCAATTTGGGGATACCCAATATACAAATGAGGTGTTGAATATGTCTTCTCCAATTTGCATGCAAGATGAGTATGAAGCTTTCAAATTTCTTGAGCAGGATGACATGAAAAGATGGATGCAACAAAAGGTCAAAAATGATTTTATCTTTGAATCCTTCTATTTTGAAAATCTGAATGCCAAAAATTTTAAACAAATATTGGAAGATAGTGATGTAAGTAGACATGATAGCTTTGAAAAAAATGAGAAAATGGATAAATGTGCTAAGCCTAATATTGTTTATATTCCAAATTGGTGTCTTAATGCATCTAAAGATGAATTCCTATGTGGAGAAGATTCCATTATGTCTGATTTACATGTTGTAAATGAGTGTGATAAAGTTGCTAAGTCAAAATCCATAGAAAGAGAGGAGATTGTTTCAGCTGGGGGTGATTTCATGTCACAAGAAAATATTATTTGCAATACCAATTCTCAGCCTAACACACTTTGAATTTTGCATAGATTTGATGACTGGCCTTCTGATAATTTGAATGATACTTTATCGGCTACCAAAAGAGTCGATTGTATGTAGGAACATGATGAGACATATGTTGCAAGTTAGGATTCAAAATTTTTAAACAATGCAGTCACCTACATATATGGTACTAGAAAGGGGTCTGTCTTTGATGGTTTGTATGAAGGTTGCCCAATTCAAGAGCTGATCTCTTTGGGTTGGAAAAATCAAGAGTATTATGATATTACATTTGGGGTCACACAAACAAAGGCTAGAAGTGATATGTTGGTCAATATTGATATGAGTCATCTAATTACAGAAGGGTACAATGAAGAATGACTTTTTCAACACCAAATCATGCCCAGAGAATCTTTATGTGAAGCCATTCTTATCAACTTGACCGTGATGGTTGCTAGTTGGCAGCTGGTTGATTGTGGGCTCTTCGTTCATCCAACATTATTTTGCATAGGTAGCTATTTCTCCCAGCCCATTAATGGATTTGCATGACTATTTTGGAGTCATCTGAGGTGGGGTCTCCCTGCCATGTATATATTAGGAAATTTTGTTGTGTTGGTAGTGTAGTTTCCTTTTCCTGTTGCATCTTGTTTTTAACTTGTTTTGGCTCCTTTGCCCCCTGTGCTCTCTAACTCTGTAGCCCAATGGATTTATGTACTAGTCCACACTTGAGATTCTAGGTCCCTTGATTCGTCGTTCACAGTCCTCATCCCCAATCAAAGCCAAGGTTACCCTCTAAATTTTAAATATGCAATTTCCCTCCCTAAATTAGAATGACCTTCATTCCATGCCTTTAATTCATTGGTAGTCGTGGTCCTTGCTAGTTTCATAACCTTCATCGCCCGACCATGTGTTTTCATAATCGAGTCATGAGGTTCAAAAGTTGCATGATAATCTGACGACTCGACCCTCCTTTCTCCTCCTCCTTGTCTTAATGATTGGTGTATTAGAAGTTCTTGAAATCTTAGAACCCACGATATGCAGTTCTATAGTTCAGATTTTTTGCAACCCCATGACTTTCATGCAATCTCCTTAGTTTTCAAAACGCTGCCAACCCATTTAATTACTTGTACAACATATCATGTGGCTGCCTTTTTGGGAGTTATGAAATACGGGCTCAATCCTAAGGCTTGCTCCTTAATTAATGATGCATTAATTAGACCTCTTAAATCTAAAGTGTAATGAAGCTCATTAAGGTGATAGCACAAATATTGACATATTAAAGGTCATCATTACCTACTGGCGTAATTGAATAAGCTTGTGTTATAGAGAAAGGTGGCAGTACTGCTAAGTCTTGTTTTCTTATTGACCAAGGAAAATTTGAAATGGTGCTTCCTACGAGCGATGAAATGTGGGATGATGAACCTATGCCCGTCTTGCAACTTGACTTGAATTGGCCCGAGGAAGAGCAAATTGATATCATCTCCCAATTGCACACACTTTCCTAGAAGGAGAAGACCAACTACTCCCAATATCACAGGTAATCTCTGTCTTAGAAGAAGAAGAAAAATGAGCTGAGTTGCACAACCTTTTTATGGAGATACGTCTAGTTGTGGAGAACGCTCCACCACCTGCGACAGTTTAATTTTCTTGCTTTGCATGGCATATTTTTGTAATTAGTGGTGATAACCCAATTTTGGTATAACGTAACTGTTTCTGTTTAAGGTCACTTTCTTGAGAACGGTTACTTTAAAGACCATTATGAATAGTTACATTTAGTTGCATTTTTGGTTTGGGAAATTATATAAAGACAAAAATTTTTGGGAATAGGATATCAGGGGCTATTTTTCGGAGGGAATAGGGAGGCAGCTAGGTTATCTTTTCATGCAGTTTCATTGTACATAAATATGGAGTCTGTGAACTCATGTTTTGGCTATGGAGAAATAAAGAAGATATTTTTGAATCTTTGAATTTCTTAATGTTTTCTTTAAATTGCAATGGACTGTGTTTCCTTGTGGTTATTCTTCAATGTCATTCTGTTATAATGGGTTGTATGTGCGTTTAATTTTAAAACTTTGGATTTGCATTAAATTAACTCCTGAAGAGAATTTGTTGTTCTTTCTTTCCCTAAATATTGTCCATGGGTGTGGGAGAGATGAACTTTGTGTCTTTTTTTTGCATTCACTCAAATCTTAAATTAGTTTTCACATCTATTTCATGGTTATGGGTAGATGGTAGTCTACCTTTTATGATTTCCGATTAAAAACATACCCCGTCTTCTCATTCATTGCAAACCATTCGAAGGTAGTTGTGCCTTGTAAAACAAGCAGAGAGTGCTTGCAACAATCATTGTAAGTGACTCAACTGTTGGTTAGGCTATCACTGCTATATGGTAAAATGGAGTAAAAACTAAAGTGACAAATTTGTCAACCAACAAACCCTAATCCTTCAACCCTCAACCCTTAAACTCTCAACCCTTAAACCCTCAACCCTTAAACCATAATCCCTTAGCCCTGAACCCTAAAGCCTAAACCCTCAACCCTTAAACCTTAAACCCTAAACCCTCTACCCTCGACACTATGCCTTAAACCCTAATCCCTCAACCCTTAAACCCTTAATCCCTCAAACCTTAAACCCTCAAACCCTAAACTCTCAACCCCTAGATACCCTTAAACCCTAAACCCTATACACTTAACGTTGGACACTCAACCTTGAACATTATCCCTCAACCTTCAAATCTCTACCCTATACCATATACCCTCAACCCTCATCCATATGTCTTATACCCTCAACCTTAAATCTTGAACCCTATATCTTAGACACTCAACCTTGAAAATTATCCCTCAACTGTAAACTATCAACCTCAACCCTTAAACTTTCAACCCTCAACCACTCTACCATATACATTAAACCCTTAACCCTAATACATCAACCCTATACCTTAAACCCTAATCTCTTAATTCTCAACCCTTAAACGATAATCCCTTAAGTCCTCAACCCTTAAACCCTAAACCCTTGACCATTTAACCTTAAAGCCTTAAACACTTAACCCTTAAACCCTCAACCCTAAACCCTATACCTAAAGCCTCAACCCCCTTAAACCTTAAACCCTAAACCCTATCCATAAAACCTTTACCCTCGACACTATACCTTAAACCCTAATCCCTCAACTCTTAAACCTCAACCCTTAAGCCTTAAACCCTATGCCCTATACACTTAACCTTTAACACTCAACCTTGAACAATATCCCTCAACCTTCAAACCTATATCCTATACTCTATACCCTCAACCCTATACTTATGCCCTAAACCCTCATCCATATTCCTTATACCCTCAACTTTAAACCCTACACCCTATATCTTAGACACTCAACCTTGAACACTATCCCTCAACTATAATCTCTTAACCCTCTACCCTAATCCCTCAACCCTATACCTTAAATCCTCAACCCTCAACCCTAATCCCTCAACCCTACACATTAAACCCTCAACCCTCAACCCTAATATTTCAACCCTCAATCCTTAAAATCTCAACCCTTAAACCATCGACCCTTAAACCATAATCCCTTAACCCTCAACCCTAAAGCCTCAACCCTCAACCCTTATACCTTCAAACCTAAACCATATCCCTAAAACCTCTACCCTTGACACTATGCCTTAAACCCTAATCCCTCAACCCTTAAACCCTTAATCCCTCAAAAATTAAACCCTTAAAATCTAAAATCTCAACCTAGATACCCTTAAACCCTATACCCTATACACTTAACCTTGGAAACTCAACCTTGAACATTATCCCTCAACCTTGAAACCTCTACCCTATACCCTATATCATCAACCCTATACTTATTCCCTAAACCCTCAAACCTCATCCATATGCCTTATACCCTAAACCCTATATCTTAGACACTCAACCTTGAACATTCAACTGTAAACTCTCAATCCTCTACCCTAATCCCTCAACCCTATACCTTAAATCCTCAACCCTCAACTCTATACATTAAACCCTCAACCCTCAAACCTAATCCTTCAACCCTCAACCCTTAAAATATCAACCATTAAACCCTCAACCCTCTACCATATACATTAAACCCTTAACCCTAATACATCAACCCTATACCTTAAACCCTAATCTCTTAACACTCAAACCTTAAACCATAATCCCTTAAGCCCTTAACCCTTAAACCCTAAACCCTTGAACCTTTAACCTTAAAGCCTTAAACCCTCAACCCTTAAATCCTAATCCCTTAGCCCTCAACCATAAACCCTATCACTAAAGTCTCAACCCTTAAACCCTTAATCCCTCAAACCTTAAACCCTTAAACCCTAAACTCTCAACCCATAGACACCCTTAAACTCTTAAACCCTTAAACCCTATACCCTATACACTTAACCTTGGACACTCAACCTTGAACATTATCCCTCAACCTTCAAAACTATACCCTATACCCTATACCCTAAACCTTATACTTATGCCCTAAACCCTCAACCCTCATCCATATGCCTTATTCCCTCAACCTTAAACCCTGAACCCTATATCTTAGACACTCAACCTTGAAAATTATCCCTCAATTGTAAACTCTCAACCCTCTACCCTAACCCCTTAACCCTATATTTTAAATCCTCAATAGTCAAACCTCAACGCTATACATTAAACCCTCAACCCTCAACCATTAAATCCTCAACCATAAACCCTCAACCCCTCTACGATATACATTAAACCCTTAACCCTAGCACAAAAACCCTATACCTTAAACCCTAATCTCTTAACATTCAACCCTTAAACCATAATCCCTTAAACCCTAAACCCTTGACCCTTTAAGCTTAAAGCTTTAAACCCTAACACCTTAACCCTCATCCCTAAACCCTATCCCTAAAGCCTCAACCTTCAACCCTTAAACCTTAACCCTAAACCCTATCCATAAACCCTCTACCCTTGAGACTATACCTTAAACGCTAATCCCTCAACCCTTAAACCTTTAATCCCTCAAACATTAAACCCTTAAACCCTAAACTCTCAACACCTAGATACCCTTAAACCTTTAAATCTTAAACCATATACCCTATATACTTAACCTTGGACACTCAACCTTGAACATTATCCCCCAACCTTCAAACCTCTACCTATACCATATACCCTCAACCCTATACTTATGCCCTAAACCCTCAACCCTAATCCATATGCTTTATACCCTCAACCATAAACCCTAAACCCTATATATTAGACACTCAACCTTGAACATTATCCCTCAACTATAAACTCTCAACCCTCTACTCTATACCCTCAACAATATACTTAAGTTCTAATCCCTCAATCCTCAACCCTATACCTTCAACCCTAAAACCTACACCCACAAACCATCATCCCTATACCCTATAACCTCACGCTTATACCCTAAACCCTGAATATTATGCCTCAACATTATACTTAAAACCAAAACCATACACTCTCAACCCAAGTCATAGTATTCCTTATATACCCTCAATCCATATCGTAAACCCTAATCCCTATATCTTACACACTTAATCTTATACAATCAACAAGTTGAATATTATCCCTCAACTATAACCCTCTACCCTCAACCTATTACTTCAACCCTAATCCCCCAACCCTCAACCCTATACCTTAAACTCTAAATCCAAAAACCTCAACCCTCAACCCTATAACCTATACCCTCAGGTCCTTATATACCCTAAACCCAAAACCCTTATATACATACATACAAGCTTACATGCATACATACATACAAACATACATATATACATACATACACACATAAATACATACATACATACATACATACATACATACATACATACATACAAGTATGCATACATATATACATACATACATACATACATACATACATACATACATACAACCATGCATACATACATACAGACATACATACATACATACAAGCATATATATACATATGTACATACATATAAGCATACATACATACATACATATATACAAGCATGCATACATACATACATACAAGCATGCATACATACATTCATATGTACATGCATACATACATACATACATGCATAAATGCATACATACATACATACATACATACATACATACAATCAAGCATACCTATATACATACATACATACATACAAATATATATACAAACATACATACATCAAACATACTTAACAAATGTAAACATAAAACATTCCAAGCGAGACATAACACAAACACGTTATAACATGCTCGTGTTATGTCAAACTTGACAAACATGCAACAAAATTTTGCAAAAAAGAAAAAAAATGCAAAGCAAAACATAACATGAACGCGTTATAATGCACTTGCATTATATGTTGCTTTGGGAATCCCCAAGCCTTAGGCTTGGGAATTGCTTTGGATTTCCAACCCAAAGGCTTGGAGTGCCTTCCCAATGTCCAAAGATGTGTTTTTGCATATTCTATAGGATTTTGCATAGTCTCGTTTGTGCTAATCGTTAGGTTTGCATGTGTTTCAAGGTCAAACAAATCAAGCACTTGGATAATGTTAGGCTTTCTCTTAGCTATTTAACAATGTAATTTTTTTCACATTTTGACAATGTTAAGCCTTTCATCTTTAATTTCTTTTGTTTGTGTTTCCGTTTTTTGGCAAAAACCAGTGTTTGGTATTTTGTTACTTTATAAATTGACTGTTCATTGAAATTTCAAATAAATTACATTTTTATAAACTAGACTCCATTCTACACACATTAAAAAATAATAATTTTCAATTAGTTTTTAAAATTTATAGAGGTAGCACAGCCAAAATTCTATTTTTTAGAATGTGTTCACTTTGAAAATTAGTAAAAAATCAAATATTCATTAAAAAATTATTAGAAAAATCTAGCATAAACTATATGCTATTAGCTAATTTCTCACCAAAGTGATTTTAAAATACCAAAAAAAATTTAACCTTTTGAGGAAGCCACAAAACATGCTATGTTATGTGTATTTGATAGAAACAACACCAATTTATGTGGCTCCCTTTTATGAACCCCTTAATCTATACCATTTTCAAAAAAATTAGTAGTTTAGAAAGTAGACTTGAAGCACTATGAACATTGTTTTTGTTGCCTCTTAAAATTTTGAGTGTAACTATGTTCAATTTCTCATCCAAGGTTAGTATTTCCTTATTTCAAAAAAAAAGTGGCCACTTAAGACCTCTTTTTGGCCCCCCATCTTCCTGCACTTACCCTATGGTGTGAAAGGATACAAGATTTGGGATCTTGTTGCATAGAAGGTAATACATAGTAGAACTATTATTTTTTAGATAATTTAAGCCTTATTTTGTTACATTGCAGCCAAAACAAAGTAAACATGAAGATATGATTCAATTTCCTTCACTTGAGAAAGTTGAATCAAGGCCCATGGATAGACATGAAGTTGAGGAGAGCTCATCCAACTCAAAATATTTAGAAGAGGAGAAAGAACCTCCAACTAAGCTTGTTCGTAGGTCTACAAGGCATAGACAACCACCTGAAAGGTATTCACTTGACGATTGGAGATGCATTTTTTCTTTGAATACTAATATGGATGGACCCAGATCAATAGAAGAGGCATTAGGTATGAATGATGAAGAATCCTGGAAGATGGTTATGGATGAAGAAATGACATCTTTGAAAAAGAATGATACATGGGGTCGTGTGCCATTGTCTGAAGGAAGAAAACCCGTCAATTGCAAATGGGTATTCAAGAAAAAGATTGGTTCAGATGGAGGTATTGAGAAGTACAAAGCAAGGTTGGTTGCAAAAGGTTACTCTCAAGTTGAGGGTGTTGATTATGGTGAGACATTTTCTCTTGTTGCAAAAATGACATCCATTAGATTTTTGCTTTTTATTGTTGTTGCTTATGGTTTAGAGGTTGAGCAAATGGATGTGAAAACTGCTTTCCTTCATTGTGACTTGGAGGAGGATATTAATATGAAACAACCAGAGCACTACATGGTGAAAGGTAAAAGTAATTTGGTTTGTAAATTGAAAAAATCTTTGTATGGCTTAAAACATAGTCCTAGGATGTGGTACCAAAAATTTGATACATATGTGTTGAGTTTGGGATTTGAGCATTCTAAATCTGATCGTTGTGTTTATTATAAAACTGATGGTGATCATTTCCTGTGTACTGTATTATATGTTGATGATATACTATTTATTGGTAGAGGGAAAGGTATGATTTCAAAACTGAAATCTCAACTTGCTGCTAAATTTGAAATGAAAGATTTTGGTGCAACTAAAAACATTCTTAGGATGGAAATTAAAAGAGATATAATGAATAGAAAGCTATGGCTTGGCCAAAGTAAGTATGTCAACTCAATTTTGCAAAGGTTTGATATGTAGGATTGTATAACATTGTGTGTTCATGTTTTAGTTGGAACAAAGTTATCTATTTTAGATTGTCCATCATCCCCATCAGAGATGAAATACATGAGCAGAGTGCCTTACCAGAGTGCAGTTGAAAGTTTGATGTATGCTATGGTTTGTACTAGACCAGACATTTCCCAAGCAATGGGTATTCTTTCCAGATATATATCTAATCCTGGTAGAGTTCATTGGGATGCAGTTAAAAGATTCTTCAGATATTTTCTCGGTACCTTAGATTATTCCTTATGTTATTATAGTAACATTATTAAAGACGATATTTCCCTTGATATTCATGGTTATGTGGATTCAAATTGGGCAGGTGATGTTGATAGCAGATGATCAACCAGTGCTTATGTGTTTACTTTATTTGGTGGTGCAATTAGTTGGATGAGTAAGCGATAGGCTATGGTTGCTTTGTCCACTAATGAAGCAGAGTATATGGAAGCTATTCATGCTTGTAACGAAGCCATTTGGATTAAGAGATCACGTTTTCAAATATTGGAATAAAAAAGGTGCAGTGACAATTTATTACGATAGTGAGAGTGTGATATGTCTAGCCAAGAACTTGACATTTCATGCCAGGACCAAGCACATTGATGTACAATATCATTTTTTAGAGATATGGTTGAAGATGGTATGGTAAAGCTGGTTAAGATAGAGACTTTGATGAATGTTGTGATTCTTTAACTAAACCTATGAGCACATAGAAGTTTAGATGGTGTTAAGAGACTATGGGCCTTTCGGCCTGTAGCAACCAAGAGATGATGTTTATTCACCCTCCCGTTGCTTTTGCAAGGTGTTCAACAACTAGGAGATTTGTTTGGAAAATTTGTCTCAACCTTGCAATTACATAAGTTATTGTTGATACATAAGATACTATTCATCTGTCGACGATGGGGGGTGCATGGGGGTCTCCCCCCGCGAGGGGTCTGGGGATATTTTATTATTGTAAATCTAGACTGTTCATCATTAGGTCTTAGATCTAATGATCAATATTTTATTAGCTTGTCTTTCCCTAGGAGGCAAACCTATTTTATGAGGGAATTGTATTCCGACTGTGTATTGTGATGTATTATGAGAGTTTGATAGTGGTTGTGTTGCCTCTGGATCTTCGATTGGTGATACTCTTATGAGAAGCTTGCTTTGCAAGTATATTATAATCTTTGTGATTTCTGAATAATATATTGGGTGGCTTTTGGAGTGGGATTTTTCTCCCGAAATAGTTTTCCCCATGTAAATCAATGTGTTGTGGTATGCATGATATATGTGTTTATTTTTGTTTAAGTTTCTGTAACTGTTAAAATCTGTAAAATTTTTGCATTATTCTCCTCTCAAGATTAGTGTAGGAAGTTGTTTTGCTACCTTATCTTCCTTACAACAAAGACCCATTCACCCTAGGGCAACCCTGTCTTGCTACAATACTCATATCCAACTTCTGGTGATAGGTACATAGTCCTTGACACTACCCACATATGCCTGCAAGTGTTTGTTTTAGTTTGTTAATAATTTGTTTATTGCAAATTTTTTATATTAGGTCATATAGTTTCATTAGGTGAATCGTAGTGCATCATTTCTAGTCCATTTCTAAGGCCAAAAAGGATTAGATCCAAGTCTGATTGACTCACCTTTATGGTTGAAAGTCAAACTAAACACCTTGTTGATTTGCATCCTAATGTGCCTTTGAAAAAGGAAGATATTCATCCTAGGTTTAGGCATTAAACTTAGGGTTCCCTTTTTCACATTGTTACATTTTGGTGAACCCGACATTTTGACATCACAGATCTTTTGAAACTTGCACTTATTCACCCTAGTTCTAGATTTTGTATTGCATTATTTTGCTTTTCTCATTTATGGTTTCATTTTTGCATCATAAAAGACATAAATTCAAAAATTGGCGTATAATTGTGCATCATAGATTGCATTAGGATTCATTTCAGTATACTAGATCAGATTTGCATTAAAAATTTCATTCATAATTGTCATTTCTATTGTCACACATTTGCACTTGCATCGCATAGTCTTAATTTGAGTAAATTCTAGAAAAATACTTAGTTGCAGACCTATTTGTACACAAAAGCAGAACCTTTAGAAAACATAGTAAACATTCAACTTTTGAATTTTCAAAACCCCTACCAAGGACTCAGACGCCCTAGGGTGCTTCTGTCCTTGTACACTTGTATCATCCAACTTTTTCACACTTTTGTGTCTCTTTATCTTCATTCTATGTTTACTTGTAGAACTCTATTTTGATATTCTTAATTGTATTTAATTAGGCATCTTTCATTTAGTTAAAAAAGTGATAAAAAGAAAAAAATGCATGGTTTTGTTTCAAAATTGCATCAAAATCATCATTCTCAGATTTAGGCATCTTAAAAATAAGTCAATTTGTGTATTTACATCAGAAAATTATATTCAAAATTGTCATTTCTTGTTCACATACTATTACACATTTGCATTGGTATAAAGTAAGAAAATTTTGGAAAATTATTCACTGTTACAACTGTATGCAAGCGAAATCAGAATCCTTAAGCAGTGTAATACATATTCAAACTTTGAAATTCTAGATGCCCTATCCAAGACTCAGACACCCTTGGGCGCCTCTGTCCTGTTATATGTTCATAACTCAGCTTCCTATGACATAATACTCTTAGTAGCCTCTATCCGGATTAGATGTCTGATTCCCAGTCACCTATTGAATAACAGTCTGAAACACATTGCAAAATATCATATCATTATGGCTTGGTGTTTTGGTAAAGTTTGGACATCCTTGAAGTCCCTATTGATGTTTCAAGTTGTGTGTTTGGAAATGACCATAATTTTGATAATGACATTCATGATACACCATCTCCTATTACAAGTCTTTTTTATTTCTTAGGTCAAGATGAAGAAAGAATGCATGAGTTCATACAAAATTCCTTATGTAACCTTGAGAATAATGCAACCTTTTATCCCTCAATACAATGGCTTAATCACTCATATGAACAACCAACATCTCCTACCATCCTGCCACTTGAAATGTTTAGTTTGTTACATCCAAAAATTGAACCACAAGGCATACCTCAAATGTCATGCATAGAGATGCCTACCAATAATAATCATAAGGAAAGCACATCAACTAACCCTCCATCATATGAGCATAAAGTTACAAACACACCATAAATTTAGAACAAACTTATGGGAAGGCTTTAGAATCTTAAGGAAACAAGGATGTGACATAGAGAATGAACATGAAATCCATCCTCTCTTGGAGCAAGCACTGTCTGAAAATACTAAAGGACTAGGTTACCGAGATCCTCCACCTTTGCATCAAGTATCTATTCTACCAACCAAGAAATCCAAAGCACATGGTCCTCTTAATAAATTACCATTCCTACATCCTATAACCAAGGCTGAACGAGCTCTAGACACACTTCTCAAACTACGACATATCACATTGCCACCTATTTGTGACCAAGAAGATAAGAAAGGAAAGAGTAGGAACATGTCTTATTGTGCATATCATAGAACACTTGGACATCTTAGTGATGAATGCCGTGCTTTAAAAGAGAAATTAAGAGAATTCTATCCTTATGGGGATCAAATTGAACATATAATATGTTAACATTCATTTTCTTTTCTCCTTGCCATGTGGTAGTTGTAGTGTCACAACATGCTCACTACAATCCATAAAGGTACAAACATAGCTTTATGCAATCATCTTTCATTTTGCAAGGAGCATCACATCATAATCCATTTGGCTCACCTTTGTCCCTAGACTTGGGGGAAAGGGGTTAAGTAGCCTTGTCTTAGGTGCATTCCTTCTAGCAAGGGACCTCTCTTTATCTCCTTAAAACGTTAGTGTAGCAAGTACACTAACATTTTAAGGGGGGAAATGGGAATAGTCTCTTCTTAGTGATGATAGCACACATCTCATAGGAAGTGTGACCTTGTTAATCAAAGTGTGGCCTTCTTGATCTATGTGAGTGTCTCTTTGGTGGTGATGTCATGTGCGATAATCCCTAAGGTGTGACCTTTCATGTATTGAGAAAATCCGCTTTGTTATTTTTGTAAATCTTCTCTTGTGGTGGTGTTGTTATAACATCCCTTGTGTTTTTAGCCTTATCCTACCATCATTTATGCATGCTCGGAAGTGAGTTTTGTTCGTCCCTCGAGATGTTAAAATTTATGCACCCCTTGAGGTGATTTTGGCATTTTTGCTCCACTTTGTTCACGGGAGTTGAACTTAGTGTGGCGTTGGCACAACATTTTAATTAATTTGTAGCACCTTATCAAGGTTATTAGGGAGTATAACTCTTGGTATGATTATGGGTACACACCTAGTGAAAATTGGTCTGATCTAGACCTAGTGTGTTTCTCATTTTGCTACCTTGTCTTGGGGGTTCGCCTAGTGAAAATAATTATGTGTAATTTTCAAAATACATGTACTAACATATGCATGCATGTTTTTAGTATATTCTCTCATGTACAAATCAATTAGTCACCACATTTGTTGGAATTGCCACAAGTCAAAATGCAAAATTCTAGGATTAAAATGCAATCTTCACTACTCTCTTCATTGCCTTCATTTCGCTCTAGTTTTTGGTGATTCCCCAATCTTTAATCCACTACCATTTTAAATCTCTATCTAAAATAATAGAACTCATACCCTTGCTTAATTCGATAGAAAACATTCAAATCCCTTTTTCTTCTAAGTAGCTTGAAAAACACTACTTTAAAGTTATACATCAACTCTTAATCTTTGACATATTTTCAATGTTCCACAAAGATGCATCCCCCCAAAAAACCTCATATTTCCTAGACGTCCTCGCCTCAAAGAATTGGGGACTTGGGGGGACGTCCCCCACCAGCCCACCACTAGCGCCAGCATCGCACCACCAACGTCGTTATCTCCAAGACATTGCTAGGACTTTGAGGACGCCACAGTGTCCTCAAGACGTCTAGGGGAATCCTAGCTATCTCCAAGATGTATAATTTTTATATATCTTTTTATAACTGTTTTTTCAAGTACTATATGTATTTTAGCGACCTACCGTCACCTCGCCATTGTCCACTGCCGTCCCCAAACTTAAGCCCTTGGTCCCTCGTCCTCGAAACTCGTCCCACGTCCCTGCCTCCCCACATCAAAAAAGACAACGTCTACCTAGCCATCAGATTGCACATTTGACTGTATTTATTAATTAATTGAAAATACATAATACATTGAATTCTTATTTTTAATAAATTAATAAACACGATCAAATATACAATCTGATGCCTGCATAGACAACGACATCAGAAAACTCCATGAAACTATGCATATTTTATAATCTTTATGTATTAATTTGACTAATCCAAAATTAAAACTACTCAATCAAAGTAATCTTCGAATTTTTTTATTGACATACCTACTACACCTCCCATGTCGGTGAGGCCATTAACACTCCAAATGTATACAAGCTGCCCCAGAAAATTCTCAAAAACATTTTAAAAAGTCTGAACGGTTACAGTAGTCCGTGGTCTTCAAAGGTAAGTACAGTTGTTGAACAACCATCATGGAAAGGAACAATAAAAAACCAATAATACAACTAATATTAGAACTTTGATGCTCTGCAGTGGGTCACAGGTTTGATGCCTTTGGAACAAAGACAATTATTATATTTATTTTTGATGAGGGGAGTAGCTTTTATCCCGTTTCTCTCTTGACAGAGTAAGCGATCTTTTTTCATGTGTCACAGCATTTGGAGATGATGGGGCTGCATCGACAGTTTGGGGCATTTGCAGTGATGGTCACCATTATCATCTTTGCTTCGCAAGCGACTGAAACGGCAGCGAAGTTGAAAGCAGGAAAGGAAAAAATAAGCAATTTGCATTTCTATTTCCATGACAAAGTTTCGGGACAGAACGTGACGGCCGTGGAGGTAGCGCGCGCTCCATCAACCAAGACTTCGCCCACTTTCTTCGGATCGGTAGTTGTGATTGATGACCTGTTGACGGAAGGGCCTGAACCCACCTCCAAATTGTTGGGCAGAGCTCAGGGTCTGTATGCCCTGGCCAGTCAAGAGGATCCTCAACTGTTAATGGCGGTCACGTATGTTTTTCAGAGTGGAGAGTTTAACGGAAGCACACTCGCTGTGGTGGGGCACAACGCTGTGTTTAACGAGGTTAGAGAGATGCCCATTGTGGGAGGAAGCGGGAAATTCAGGTTGGCTCGAGGGTATGCCCTCGCCCACACGCACTCCTTCGACCTCCAGTCTGGCAATGCAGTCGTCCATTACAATGTCACTGTGCTTCATTACTAGGATTAGCTATACTGATTGATGGTCTATTCTCCATTGGGGAGCATGAATAAAGTATTTGCTCTCTTAAATTGCATCGATTCGTGTATTACAGGAAATTTCCTGAATTTGAATTTTGTTTAATGTGATAGTGATGGATGCCTCTTCTCTTGGATTCACTCTTAAAATAGAAACAACAGTCTTGATTGAATGAATGAACGAAGATTTTTAAAAAGTTCATGAGGTCAAACAGTCTATCAGACCCACCCACCAATTATTTAAGCTCCCTTTCCTTTTAGATCTTAGATCTTCTTCACACATCCACATAAAATTAGTGCTTTAATAGGTATAATGACAGTGTTGATGAGAAAACTATATATTGAGTAAAAAGTTAGAGAGTATAAAAATAATGAATGGGTTATTATATATTATTTTATTGAATTTTGTAAGAGTTAAAGTATATGCAATAGAGTAGGGGAAGTGATCAATATTCATAGTAAATATTTTATTTTGTATTTGTGTATTATTATACAAATTTTTATATTAATAAAGTTATTTGAAAATTGTTAATTATATATTTGTTTTTAAATTATTTTTGTTTTTGTTGGAGTTACATTTTTGTCTATTTATTTCAAGTTCTTTTTAATTGTCACACTTTTAGTTATGCATCGATGTTGTAAATTTTGTTGATATTCAAAGATAGAATTGTAGACAATCTATTAGGTCAACTTGATTGGATTGTATCCAGTTTAGGTCTTGTTGGCATGTTGGTTGCTCTTGGTTTTAGTCATGATTTACCTACACATTTGATAAAAATAATAATTATACATGGAATTGAACTACACTCATTATTGTAGTGTCATAACATGTTGACAAATATAATAGGGCATAGAAAATTGACAAATAATTGAAATTTATATAAAAAAGTAATTATACATAGAATTGAAATACATTTATTATACTATTGTAGTGATATAATATGTTAGACAAACATGCTAGAATTGAATTTTGTATTGTTGACTGGTTTATCTTAGTTGGGATGGTGTTATTGGCCTTCATGGAAATGTATGATGATGTTGTTCGTTGTTGGTGTACCCCTTTTTGCAGTCCCTTTGTCGGATTGCTATTTATTTAAATTGTAATTTTTATTCCAACATTTTTCAATAAAAAAAAAAAACTCATATAAACATATGTACTCGTGAAATAGACAAATGTGCAACCTATTGTGCTTAAATTTAATGAGATCTTAAAATTTGTTGTAAAGCAATTAAAAAATGGTTAATATAATTTATATTCCTACAAATTATTTGAATTTTGAATCTAATAATTGATAAGTTTTACAAAAAGACTTAAAATGATTCATAAGCTCTCTTATTGAAGGAAGTGAATTGTGTAAATGAAAACAACAATGCAACAAATCAAACTTAGAATGTATTGATAGCGATTTTTTTCTCAAAGGGCAGGAGAAGGAGGATGATCTTATAAAAAAGAGAAAGGGTGGTGTGTAGGCTCAAGAAGGAATCAAGTAGATTGGTGGGTTTGGTCAATAAGGGTTTGGTCAATAATTGACAAGAAAAAGATAAACCCTCTATCGATGTTAAGATTTTTTATACAAAATTAACCACTCTATTGAGTTCTCTTAAAGAATTAAAATCCATGTGGCTAATGGAATTGAGGTGTTTGAGTCTTAGTAGGGAAAATGAGGTGTTTGGTTGTTTAGAATTTTTAGCTATGTCGCTTTACTATTAATTGGAGGTGGAAAATTATATTTAAGACAATGATACTAATATAAAAATATATCTAAAGCAAGTATAGTGGTGGAAAAATAAATAATTCTAAGATTGGATACAATTCAAATATATGATTTGCATCAAATATATGATCTTTGATAATATTGAAGAGCTGTTAGGATGACATGATAACTCCTATATAAAATAAACTTTTCTATTGATTAACACAATTTGATAATTTTTTTGGTGTGATGCTTTTCTAGTGTCCTATAAATTTTGGGACTAGATTTTGGAGCTCATAAAATAATATTTTTAGCTAATTACATTCAATCTTATTGTAAAGGAAAATAACCTTTCTATACTATTAATTGATGCAAGGACTTTTAAATTTCATAACTTTTGACTCGGGAGTCCAATTGACCTAAAATTTCACGTGGAGTGTCTCAAAAACTTGAGTTCAACTCTACTAAAACTTGTTCACTTTTGGGGGGTTGTTTTCAACCTTCAAAGGCCTCAAAATGAAAGTTTCATATTTTTCTAGCCGTTTCCAAATTTGGGTTTTTTTAATTTTCTTGAGTTTTTTCATGTAATTAGAAGCATTTAGTTCACAATTAGTATTGCTTTAGTCAGACTCAAATAGCTAGAAAGTGCCATAGCCAATCAAGTAAACATGTACTAGTACTAAAAATTGATAGTTTTTAAGGAGGGATTTTTACCGATTAAGGAATTTTTTTATTTGGAGAAAATAGAATGTAATGAGAAATGAAGTAGGTTTAACTAAAGTATTCTTAGTAATTATACTTGGGTTTGAATAATACTCATTAATGAAATCTATACTGTGAATGTGGTTGCATCATCAATCTATGATAATCTAATTAGATGAATATACACAAGTACAAATTAGCCTAGATCAATTAATGACTATTGTGGGAGTGATAATTGAACAATTAAATATAATTAGCTAGGAAATTGAATGTGGAGGGATAAAAACACTCAGTTCTAGGATGATGGAGAAGGAATAATTTTAGATGTTTCCAAATTCTAACTTTTTTAGGACTAAAAATGGTTCTTTTCTATTTGTAATCTATCTTGAAATTAGAATAGTTTATCAACACTATGAGGGGTTCAATCCATGACTCATGGTTTTTTTTTGTGGGTACATATATGATCTAGTACAACATTTGTGTAATCTTGTTTTTTAATTCAATTGATTCTCTATGCATTGTTGAATTTCAAGGATTGGAGGTGTTTAGTAACACCTACTAGAGAATGCTATATCACAAAGGTCATGCTCTCCTAGGGTGACCACCTTGATAAGATAGGATTTATAGTCACAAAAATCATTGAGGATAACAATATTCAAACATGTAGATGCTCTAGAATGATGTAATACATAATTAGATTCTTAAATTATGTGCTCCAATAAATTTTTTCTTAGCATGCTCTTCGTTAAGTGTGACGAGCATTTTTAATGATTTCTAGATACATGAGATGATTTTGAAAATGAATGTATTTAAATGCCTTTAAAATATAAGTACATAGTAATATTTATCACGCCAAATGTGTACCAAGTTATCTCAAGGTGGGAAAGAGATGGGTGGGAATGAGCAAAAAATTGAGTTTGAATTTTGAAAATTTTTGGGCAAGGTCCATGGGTGCAGGATTGATCATATTCTTATAGGATTTGCCTAGACATGGAAATGGTAATATCTAGGCATAAAATAAATGTCTAGATATGGGTGTCATAATAAAAAACAAATATTTATAAATATGTGTGACTATGGATAACATGGACCTATGGGGAAATATGTGAATGAGGATAAGTAACGAAGAATGATCCCTATGTAGTACAAGAGTGTGTCAAATATTGTTATGTAATTACGCTAAGCCATTCCATCAAAATGAGTCCAATAAGAAATGGGAATTGGCATGGGTACATATAAATTTCAACCTTATATGTTATTGGTGTGAACACATCTTTTACTATATTAGTTTCTTTTTGTCTCTTATTCACTCCTATTTAGTTAAGTTTACTTAAAGATAACTGTCAAGTTGGCTCAAGTAATGTGTATATGACACTTGTTAGGACCCTTGTCACATATCCATGTACAGTTCTCATGATACCAAACACCTTTTAGTCTTTGCCTTGCCTATATACATATAAGGGTATCTCTATATATTGGTATTGTATTAGTATTAAATATAGTTCTTACACACTTCTCTCTTGTGGAATGTTCTTTAGTGTTGCAAAATATTCTTGTTTCTATAGAGTTGTTTTTCCCACTTCAACATGGTATGAAAGCTCTAAATTTGCAAGCCCTTTATCTTTTTTTAATAAAAAGGGAAAAAATGCATTAAATCAAAGAAAACCATAAATACAATCTAAATAAAGGATAAAAGCAAACAAGGGCCCTACAAGACCACCTACAAAGAGAGATCCCAACTACCTACAAACCACCCAACCAAACCAAAAATTCCACCACTCAACACTCTTAAACATCTTCCTAAATGAATAAACTCAACTTTTGAGAATAAACCACAGGAAGATTCTCCCATCCCTCAACTTTCCAATTACCCCTGAACTCATAGGTCCATTTTTCCAAACAATCTTCAACCTTGTTCACTCTTGCGGGATATGGAAAAAGGAAACCCAATCCAAGGAATTACTCAGATGATGAATCCATTGAACCACCAAATCTAGCTGCTAATTCACACTAACCAAAATTTTCTTATTCAACATAGATACCAAAATCTATGAGTTCAACTCGCAGATGACCTTGTGCCACCCTAGAGCACACCATTTTTCTAGATTGATAAGGATCACAAGGGCCTTCATATAGTTATTAATGTCAAATCCTTGAAAGATTGAGAAGAAAAAGAGCACCTCCCCAAAACTATCTCTATCCACTCCTTCAACCCCAACATAACCTGGATTACCTCTAGAGGATTCATATGTATTAATCTCTAGGACCCTAATAAGAGGCATGCTCCATTGGCCATCTTGCTAGATTTTCCTGTTGAGAGGCCTCCCCCCTCTAGGGCTACCTTTCTTTGAACCATTACCTTTTAACACCAACCTTAGCATTAACTACCTCTTCCTAGGATGTGAAGGGGTAGCCACTTCATACTTAGCCTAGATAGTTTCTTGAATCATACTAAGAATCCTCTACCAAATTTGTTGAGCCACCAATCTCCCTCTATGAAAAATCTTGTGATTCCTCTCCAACCAATTTTACAAAGGATACATGAGGGCCCTATATCCCAATCCACTTAGAGAAAGAATGTATTAGCTAGAGGGTGTCCCATAGACCTCCAAAATTCTACAAGAGATGAAGGATGCATACATGCCCTTCTCCAAATTTCCCACCAAATGTTCCAAATCATCTTAGAATAAGTGCAATGGAACCACAAATGAGGTATCCTCACTACTATCACATTGATAACAACATATGACCCTTGAAACCTGCTCTTTTAAAGATTTTCCCAAGTAAGGAACCTGTCTCAAGCAACTAACCAAAGGAAGAAATTACACTTAGGCCACACAAACTTATTCCAAACTGATTTCCACTAAGAGACTTCCTCCCCTCCATATTTTTTCCTGTCTAAGTTCTAATATCCCATAGCCATAGAGTAGATCCCTTGAGGATCAAGACTCCAAGCGAAAATGTTATCCCTCTTCATAGAGGTACAAACCCGACTAACTAAAATGTGGGATAACTCAACATGGTCCTCCTTTGAGCATCTAGGTAGCCAAGCTTGGGGATCCCTCCACTTAAATACCTCCACCTCCACCTGCCCCAAACTCTTTACCTCTTTGAAATCCTTCACACGAGTCCATATAGCATCAATGAAGTTCTACCCAAGGTTTTAAAGGGGGTTGACCATCCCAAGAGTTTAACTAGAAGAGGGCCTTAAAACCTCTATTATAGATCCAGAATAAACCTTGTTTAACCAAGTTGGAACCCCTTTTAAGAGTGTCCCAAATCATCGATCCTTTACTTGGTAGAGGAATCCTAGGAACATCACTATTGGCTATACCTCTCAAATACTTGGAAGAAATGATCCTGGCCCAAGATTGGTCCTGATTAGAGCACCACCTCTAATACATCTTGGTTGCCAAAGCCTGACCTATAAGGAGATCTTTCCACAAACCCAATTCCCCCATTTGTTTAGGCCTACATATACTCTCCCACTTAACCAAATTCCACTTTGAGGAGGCTAAGTTCTTTCCCATAAGAATTGTCTAGCCAAGGCATCTATCTCTTTAATAAAACTTATAGGGGCAATTTGCACCATGCACCTATAAATAGGTAAAGCTTGGACCATTGATTTTAACAACACCACTCTCCTAACAAAGGATAACCATTTGAAGTTATAATGAATAACACGACCCAAAAACTTGTCCACCACACCTTGCTAGGTGCCTCTTGGCAGTGGGCCCATAGACAAAGAAATACCCAAATAAACAAAAGGAGGAGATCCAATCTAGAACCTAAAGATTTGAGCAATTCTAGATTGAATCCCAGGGAGTATTGAAAAATAAAATGGAGGAATTAGCTTCATTGGTTTTCTATATTGAAGTAGTAAGATAGATATCCAAGGCCCTCTTGAAGTTGTTCATCTCCTTGATGCGAGCTACTCCCAATAAGGTAGTATCATCCATGAATTGTAAGTGGTTTTGAGTAGGAAATCTATCTCCCCGATGCTAGACTTGAAGAGGCCCTTGCCTTAGGTTGGATTTCAATAGTCTTCCCAATACCTCAACCATAATAATAAAAAATAAGGTGAGAGGGAGTCCCCTTGCTAGAGACCCCTAAAATCACCAAACAACATTGAAGGCTCACTATTGATGAACATAAAGAAAGACATGGATGTAACACAAATCATCACCCAGTTCACCCAATCAACACCAAACCCAGAGGCCAACAACAAATTTTGAAGAAAATACCATTTCACCCTATCATAGGCTTTTTCCATGTTCAGTTTGATGAACATAACCTTCTCCTTAGAAATATCCATTGAGTGAATGGTCTCAACAGTAATAAAATCCCCATTCAATATTTTCCTACCAACAAAAGAAACCCCTGCTCTTTTAAATTAAATGTATTGAGCCACTACTTAAGTCTCTCCATAATTAATTTATAAATAATTTTATAAACTACATTGCATAGGGATATAGGCTTGAACATATAAAGAGAATTAGCCCCTTCATGCTTTGGGATAAGAACCAAAGAGGTGGTATTCATTACCTTCAACATTTGTTGTTGCTATGTGCTTCCTTAATAACTTCCAACATGTCAAATTTGACAATTTCCTAGAATTCCTAAAAGAATTCTATTGGAAAGCCATCAAGACTAGGAGCTTTCCCTTTTTCATCTTGAACATTGTCTCCTCAACTTCTTCCAAAAGGATAGGACTATCAAGAATCTCATTCACCTCATTAGACACAATCAAGGGGATGCATTCTAAAATCACTCTCTTCCTTATCAGTAGAAGGAGAGTCCTTCGAGAATAAAGTTGAAAAATACTAAATAACTTCTTGCGAGATATCCCTAAGAGAAGAATTTTTCTTACCCTGAGAAGACATCAGGTAAGAAATTAAATTACCATGACTTCTGTCTTTAACTGAGTTAAAGAAGAAGGTTGTATTCTTGTCCTCATCTTGAAGCCAATTGATCCTAGACTTTTGTTTCTAGAAGATCTCTTCTCGTAACTCCCACCCCACGAACTACTTCATGGATTCTAGTTCTTCTCTAAGGGAATCCTTAGGAATCCTGTAATCCTTGTTATGTCCAGTGATGGAGTCCAATGAAATTTGGGTAGTAGATTTAGCCACAAAACTATTCCCAAACCCTTGTTTGTTTCACTTCTTGAGTTGGGACTTCACAAATTGGAGTCTCTAAACAAAATAATACATAGTTGTGTCATGCTTAGGAATGCCTTTGACCCACCATACATGCATAAGATCGTGAAGGGAAGGAACCCTCAACCATATAAGCTAGAACCTAAATGCCAGATTCCTAGAAACATTCCTCTCTTTAGCAGATGACATGATGGGCCAATGATTTGAACTTCTCTATTCCAGAATCTCTGAAATGGTATTCTAATTGTTTCCAACCCAAAATTTGGAGACTAAGAACCTATCCAACCTCTCTGAATAAAAAATTCCCCACATCTTCTATAACTCCAAGTGAATGTACTATTCCTTGATTTTATATCTATCAAATTTAGAGCTGCAAGATTATCTCTAAAAAATAGAGAAGGATCGAGCCTATTCACTCCCCCTTTCTTTTCCTCCAAGCTAGTGATAACATTGAAATCCCCAGCCAAAATCCATGGGTATAAGGATCCAAGGATCTCACGTACCGAATATGAGCTAAGAGATGGATTTTACCAAGAAAATATGTTGGCACATAAACATTGGTACATAATCTAATATTTCACCCAATTCAAAGATCAAAACAACCATAGATAAAGAATTCCTACCAGAGACCCACCAAAGAGGAGAAAACCAATGCAGGTCCTAAAGATAGACAATTCCACCAACATTGCCCTGAGCCCTAATACACTAACAATGACCTCTCCACCACACCTTCAAAGCCACATGAAACATACCTTCTATTGATAACTTAGACTCTTGAATAAAAGAAACATCAAGAGAATACACCTTAATCAAATCTCAAACAACCTTTTGTCTAGGGATGTTGTTCAAACACTTCATATTCTAGGAGAGAACAATCATTTGTGAGAGTTAGAAAAGTGGGAGTCAATAGTCTTCATCGAGCCTTCATCGAATTCTCCCCCATTATTTTCATCTTATGCTGATCTTTCTTCCTTCACACATTGGAGGGCTTCTTCGAGCCTCCCTTTTTGAAATTCTTTTTTTGCAAACCCAAGGTTGGAACAACTTTACTGACTTTTCTAGGATCCTTGGTCCCAACATCCAACCCCGATTTTGTCAAGGCCAAGACTGAACTTGCACCCAAAACACTACACTCAGGGGGGATCAAGTATTTTGAGATCCCATGAATTTGATCTATATCCATCTGTACCTCAATCCAATAATCCTCCAACCCATTGAGCCTGACATCATGTTCAAGAGCCAACTAACCCATCCCTAGATTATTTTTTTCCAAAGAGTAACCTGTCTAGATGTTCAACAAGCTGATCAAAGTCCTCCAAATCCTCAAAATGATTGTAAGTCTCTTCAATTTATCTATCCTTAAAGGTTCTTTTTAGGCCTCTCCCCTTGTTGTGAGGCTTGATAGTTATAAAACCCTCTTTATCAATTTCCTTATCTGTCATAGGGGCTTTTCCTTTATATCCTTCAAAGGAGGAGGATGAGGAATCACCTTGGTAGAAGCATTGCTGGCATGCACCCCATATGAGATAAGTTTTGGGCATTTACTTTGCAAGTGCCCATACTTGTGAAAAATACGACAAAAAAAATGTAGCGCTTCATAGTCTAGTTATTGAATCCATGACGTGGATCCAACTTGGATTTCCATTGAATATGGCAATGGGTTATTTAAATCAATTTCAATACAAACTCTATTATATGAGACTACTTTTTTATCTAGAGTTTATTGAACCAGGCCAACTAGTTTCCTAAGAAGAAGTGTGATCATGTGTAGAATATCATTCTTCTAAAACTCCAATGATAGCCAAGGAAGCCTAACCCATACCAAGACCCTTGATGAAAACCCCTCCGAAAAACTAACACCTATGTGCCAAGGTTTTATAAACAACCCTACCTGATTATAGAAGTAAGATCCTCCTTCAAATGCCTTATTTCGATCAACCAAGCAAGAAAACGCCACTATGAAGTAGTTATTGGTTGCTTGCATAACCTCCATATCCCCCTCAGGTTCCAAGTTTGAAGGAACCACGACACCAAGAAAGGGAGGCACACCCAAAGCCCCATAAATTTGAAAATTAAGGCATAGTTATTCAAATAATTAACCTCCTTAGCAACTAAATCTAGTTGGATCACACAAATAGGCTGAGATGAGCTCCTCTCCAAACATCCATTCACCATTGATGCATGTAGAGGCCTAGTTTGAGAAGGTCCCCCACTGTTAAGAGCTCTACTTGCAAAATTCACAACATTGGCATAGTCTAACGAAGGAGGAGCAACCCTTGACAAAACCTCTAAAAAGGAAAAATCAACTTTCCCTCCCAAGCAAACTCTAGGCGCCATACAACCATAGCTTGAAACAAAGAAAACTAGAAGAAAAATAGAGGCCACGCCCAGCTTCAACCCAAGAAAAAAACCCCCTCCCCAAGAACAAAAAAGACTCCCTCCTTCACACAACATCCACTCCCACTTGCACCAACCCCCAACACCACTTGCAACCCACCTCACCAGGAATGCATAAACATGTAAAGGAATGCAGGTTGCAACTTGCTAATGGCCACTGCATAGTAGCCTAAACAAACCCGTTACTCCCTTCATCACTCTAAAAATCATACTTTCAAGCCCTTTGTCTTTAATTGAGATATTTGGTGATTTTTTTTAATTTGGTATACCTTAGCCTAAATTTGACCCCACGGTTGAGTCTAGAAGGCCTAATTCTATATAGATTGAATATAAACTTGATAGATCAATACGTCTAGAAGGGTATTTTTTTTGTGAGATTCCATACCTCACCATATAATTCCCATATATTCATATGGGCCATACTAAAGGGAAATGCCGATCTCAAAATGACATTCAAGAACTTGTATTCACATCCAATATCTTTCATTTTCTTCGATACAAGTACATACAACTATGTCTTATAGTGGAAATGAACATAGTTTAATTTCACCCATTAATCCTTAGAGGAAAGAAATGTAGTTATTCAAATTCATTAACATTTCAACAACATAACAACATGTTAATTAACAATCAAGAATCATAGGAATAAATAGAAGAAATAGAACACAAATATACATGGGGAAAATCCTTTCAAGTAAAAATGCCCACACTCCAAAGTATAGAACCATTGTGTTATTAACAAAAAAACTAGTTACAATAAAATTGCAGACTCGTAGCCTTATCACAGAGATTACATCTCCAATTTACATTGAATATTACATCTTTCTCTTCTAGAGAAAATTCAGTAGCATGACCCCTGTGAATCAAGATTCTCTACTCACAACTCCTCAACCAAAATCTCATATTTATAGAGCTTACAATGCATAAATTAGAAATTTTCAATTCCAATATCCAAGCATGAAAATGCAACATGGAAGGTGCTAAAAATACTACACATGCAAAATGATAACCTTCCAATTGTCAACACATGTAAATATGCAATTACCAATTGTCACCAAACTTGCACCTACCAAAATATAATTGTACCTCAAAGGAACATGTATTCCATGCAAATTCAACACAAAAACAGAAAATGCTTTCATGCACAACTCAGGATTTGTAAATGATAACTTCCAACTTGACTACTCAGAAATAGAAATTGCAAGTTGTAACTCACAAGACAACATGGGATAATGATAACATTAAATAATTTAATAATCAATGCTAAGAAAAATCAAAGGTTGAGACACCTTCATTTTTCTAACACATACAATTTTTGCATCATTCCTATATTAGTAGAACCTTTTTGGTAAATTCTCTTTGACTACATTAGTGCCATATGGTATGAATTTAAATTTTCATAATTTTTTAGGTCCTTAACTTTGGGTTTAAGGTAGGTTTGTAGACCCCTATACCACTATCCTCCTCTATAGGTACATAGGGGTGCCCATTGGGTGTGAGACACTATTTAGAAAACTCCATTATATTCATTTTTGGATCTGTAATAGTAGCTAGTACTAGGGCGATAAAGCTTTGTTAGCCAATTCACCCTTCACAAGTCCTAGTTTTTGCCTTTGGTCATGGACTATCCACTCTAACATCCTTTACTGAAAGATAGGTAGCTCTATTAGTGGCATTGCTTGAGCTCTACCATATCTCTACATAGCTTTTATTGAGTGACTTGGCTTCACCACTAGATGGTAGAATCTAGGACTATAGAGCTCCTAACTCTACAACATTATCACATGTGAAAATTAAAAATACAATTACTACAATCTAAAGGTTTATATGGAAAGTCTTGACTAAAAGACCATTAACGATTACTAAGGAATTAAAATAATTACATAAAAAAAAACTTTATGAGATCATGGTTTAATTGGATCACATGTTTTGGATAGCTTGTTGTTTCATAATGTGGAGTACACATCACCAAAGCAAGTATTGGATAAGTTCAATAATCTGTTGAGTAGGGTCAATAAATTTAGAGCATTGTAGTTAGAGACATAATTTTGTTAATTTATACTCGATGAGAGTATTTCCATTGAGGATTTTATTACAAAGTTCGAGTTATTGTTGTCATTATTGAAGGGTTGTGGATAGAAGAAGATACATGTTCAAAATGCATATTTTTATTTTTTCTAAGTTGAATGGTCCTTTTCAAGTTTTCTCCTACACCTTTACTCCATTATGTATGCCCTAGGATTTAAATTTAAGGTGCTCAACTTTGAGCCTTTTTTGAGTGTCTTACTAGGGAACTAGCTAAACTTGTTCCACAAGATGTTCTTTCAAGTTCTAAGATTCAAGAATTTTTGTCTCAATATTTCAAAGACAAAGCTAGAAATAGGTAAAGTCTTAAGACATAATCCTCTTGCTATTAAGTCTACTTCTAAATAGGTAACCAAATGTCTATTCCACTAGCCCCTTCTTCTAATTCTAAGGAGAGTTCCTATAAGATAGAAAAAATCTAGTAATTAAAGATTTTTGTGGAAAAGTAAGACATGATAAGTTTAGGTGTTGGAAGAGATGATATGATAAATCTCTAGGTGATAAACCTTCTTCCACAAGTAAAGAGCAATCCATTTCTACTTGAAATTTGTATAAGTTAACATGTACTTGGATACTTGGTTTGGTTTCTTCACACCATAATACTCATTCTTTTGAGATTCTTCCTTTTTTGATAGTAACACTTCAAATATTGTAGTTAGAGACTCTTAACAACTTACATGTTTGGGAGTAGGAATTATGTAGTTACATTAAATGGTTGCATCAATGATATTCTCCTTGTTCTTAATATTTATATTAATATTCTCTTCATTTGTTAGATTTTTCATTCTAGTGATGAGAAGATGATCTATTTTTCTCCACATGATGTGATCATTAGAGAGCTACAAGATCTAGAGATTGGTGTTACTTAAAATAACATGGATCATGATTCCTTTTTGTACAAGATTTATGGTTTGAGTCTTAATTATAATCATCTCTCATTTTTATGTTGATTATTTATGTAGAATTTGGCATGAAATTTTTGGTCACCTAAGCTAGAAGGAATTACAATAATTGAGAACACACAATTTGGTTCTTTCTCTTCCTTATATTGACCTTGTATTTAAGGGTTTTGTCAAGGTTGTGTTCTTGATAAACATCATTAAGATCCTTTTCCTAAGGGTAAAGCTTGATGTGCTAAGGAACCCCTTGAATTGGTACATAGTGATATCATGTTATATCTAACTCTTTTTTAGGGGCCAAGTATGTTCTCACATTCACTAATGACTTCTCACAATGCATTTGGGTGTACTTTCTTAAATATAAGAGTGAATTCTTTAATACTTTTAAAACCTTCAAAGCATTTGTTGGGAATAAATTTGGTCTTTTTATTAGGAAGACACACATATATAATAGGGTGGCATGTGAACATTCTAGGATTTTAGAGAGAGCATCACATTCAACATCAGTATTTGGTTCCCCACATCCCTCAATAGAATGGTGTTGTTGAGGAAAGAATATGAATTTTTAAAAGATTGACAACATTGTGATTTAGTCAAATATAATATGACAGTTCCCTTTTGGGCTAAGGTAGTCAATTGTGCCTAATACATTCAAAATTATATACTCCACAAGATAGTGCAAAACATGACTCTTATGGAGGCTTAGACCCATGTAAAGCCTAATGTTTCTTCTTTTATATTTTTTAGCAGTGAGGCTTGTGCATTCATTCCATATGGTCAAGATACCTAATTTGATGGGAATTTCACCATGATAGATTCTCCATTAACTACTTCTCGCTCACTTCCTACTCCTCTTTCATATATTGAGCATTCTCTTCTACTCGAGGATGATGATGATGATATTGTTCCACCATATCTTAGTGCACAATATTTTCTCTATTGTTCTTGCACTAGGGGAGAGGACCCAGTAGTTGAACACCCTAACTTTGCGCTTCTAATTATCCTGCATGGAAATTTCAAATCACTCCTAATTTTTTATAGAAGCTTACTTGGCAAGTCCCCTGCTTATAGCTTTCATTTCAAGGCCACATCATTAAATATGATGCTACATCATCATGCTTTTTTTCAAGATGTAGTTGACCAATACTTGTGCATTCACATCATAGGTAGTTGAGCAGTGATGTGGCATCACATGATTGGTTGCTTTTTAGATCAAAGGAATACATTTTGTTTAATTATGGGTAGTCATATCACAACTATTGGTCATTATATAAACAACTACTATCACAACTATTGGGCATTATATAAACAACTACTATCACAACTATTGGGCATTATATAAACAACTACTATCACAACTACTGAAATGTACTCAACTATTGGGTCCTCTCCCCTACAATTGAGGAGGTTGGACCTTTGATTGGTGATCCTACCAACTCTTGTTGTAATCATTCACAAATAATTGATGTTAATATTTTAAATCATTCTTTTTCATATTATCCTTATATGTTTTTAGATATGACTAATATACTAGAGTGAGACACTACTATGATTGAGGATTCTTCTTCTTTGATGAAGAATCATACATAGGATCATATACCTCTTCCTAAGGAAATATATTTGGATAGGATTATTACCTCCCTAAAGAAATATAGTTGGTTGATCGTTTATGGGATTACCAAACCAATTATATAGCCAATAGGTCCATTAACAAGTACAACGCACGCCTTATAGCCAAGGGATTATAATAGGTTACTTGGGCATTGATTATTTTAGGACCTTTTCTCTTTTTGCCACAAGTTTGATGCTTTTGGAACAAAGCCAAATATTGAAGTTATTTTTGGTGAGAGGAGTAACTTTTATCCCGTTTCTTTGTTTACAGAGTAAGCGATCATTTTTCCTGTGTCACAGCATTCGGAGATAATGGGGCTGCATCGACAGTTTGGGGCATTTGCAGTGATGGTCACAGTTATCATCTTTGCTTCGCAAGCGACTGAGACGGCAGCGAAGTTGAAAGTACGAAAGGAAAAAATAAGCAATTTGCATTTCTATTTCCATGACAGAGTTTCGGGACAAAATGTGACGGCTGTGGAGGTGGCGTCTGCTCCATCGACCAATACTTCGCCCACTTCCTTCGGAATGGTAATGGTGATTGATGACCCATTGACGGAAGGGCCTGAGCCCACCTCCAAATTGTTGGGCAGAGCTCAGGGTTTGTATGCTCAGGCCAGTCAAGAAGATATTCGACTGTTAATGGCGGTCATGTATGTTTTTCAGAGTGGAGAGTTTAATGGAAGCACACTCGCTGTGGTGGGGCACAACGCAGTGTTTAACAAGGTTAGAGAGATGCCCATTGTGGGAGGAAGCGGAAAATTCAGGCTGGCTCGAGGGTATGCCGTCGCCCACACACACTCCTTCGACCTCCAGACTGGCAATGCAGTCGTCCATTACAATGTCACTGTGCTCCATTACTAGTATTAGATATGCTGGCTGAAGCTCTATCTTCCATTGGGGAGCATGAATAAAGTAAGTACTTGCTATCTTAAATTGCACTGATTCGGGTATTCCAGGAGATTTCCTGAATTTGAACTTTGTTTAATGTAACGGTAATGGATGCCTGTCAGATTCGCTCTTAAATGGAAATAGCAGGTGATTATAGAAGTTGTGTGGCCCATAAAAAAAAATCTTCTGACATACGCATAAAAATAGTACTTAGTTGGTATGATGTTCATGTCCGTGAGAAAAATATATAGAGGGAAAAGTTAAAAGAGGGTATAAAAACAATGAAGGGGTTAGAATATATATTATTTGATTAGTAAATTTTGTAGAGTTAAAAGTATATGCAATAGATAAGTGATCAATATTTATAGGAAATCCTATTTCATTTTGTATTAGTGTATTATTGTATTTTTTTATATTAATAAAGTTATTTGAGAATAGTTAATTATATATATTTTTTTATTATCTTTGTTCTTGTTGGGTTGCATTGCATTCTTATTTTTTTAATTCAAACTATTTTTTAATTCTCACATTTTAATCTATACATCAATATTGTAAATTTTGTTGATGTTCACATAAAAATAAATCTAGATTATCTAGCTTGATTGGATTCCATCTACTTTAGGTCTTGTTGGAATGTTGCTTGCTCTTAATTTTAGTCATGGTTTACCTACACATTTGATAAAAAAGTAATTATACATGGAATTGAACTACACTTATTATTGTAGTGACATAATATGTTTACAAATACAATAAGATACACAATTTACAATTAATCAAGATTCATATAAAAATTAATGATACATGGAATGAAATACATTCATTATACTATTGTAGTAACATAGCATGTTGACAAGTATAGTACAACATAGAAAATTGACAAATAATCAAAATTCATATAAACATATGTACTTGTGAAATGAATAAATGTGCAACATATTGTGCTTAAATTCAATGAGATCTTAAAATTTGTTGTATAGTAATTAAATGGTCAATATAATTTTGATTATGACAAATTCTTTGAATTTTGAATCTAATAGTTAATATGTTTTACAAAAAGACATAAAATGATTCATAAACTCTCCTATAGAAGGAAGTGAATTGTGTAAATGAAAACAACAATGCAACAATTCAAACGTTACCGTGGACCTGAGTGTCTCAAAGAGTTGAGTCCAACCCCAGTTGAAATTGTTCAATTAGAGCATGTGCCAACACTTTTTTGGGGTCATTTTCAACCTTCTAAGGCCCCAAAATGATAGTTTCATGTTTTCCCAACAATTTCCAAATTTGAGTTTTTTTATTTTCTTGAGTTTTTTCTTGTAATTAGAAGTTTTTAGTTCACAATTAGTTTTGCTTTAGTCAGACTCAAATAATTGGAAAGTTTCATAGCCAAATGATTAAACATGTAATAATACTAAAAATGGATTGATTTTTAGGATGATTTTTTTATTAAGGGGTAAATGCTTTTGACCTAGAGCTATGAACCAGTGAGGTCACAAACAAGGGACCTCATACCTCATATAAATTTTGAACAATTCCACCCCAATGGGGTTTGGACCTTGATGGAAAGAATAAAAACACAACTCAACCATCACATTGTATAGGAGAAAATTTGCACCCCTTGTGTAAATTCCCCTTTTAAATCCCTCCACCTTAGAAAATCAAACTTGAATGTGAAATTCCACATCACTCACCTGCCTTCCATCCACCCGGTGCTTCTTTTGTGTCAGTGGGGGAATATTTTTCAGGGATGTGAGTGTAGTGCGCAGACATCTGCGCGGTGTGCTGCCATCCCTAACAAATTCTTGCCTCTGGTGTTTGCAAGGACATTACGTTCTTCATTGGGCATGAAGCGTAACACCTTTATGTCAACCAACTAGCCCAAAAATGACTCTTTCCCTCCCATTTTGGTCTTCAAATACATCCATTTCACATTCATTCTAACCTTTGCGATTTCTTTAGCCATTCACTTGATCTCTTGAGCATTTTCATACAACTCATTGAGCATTACAACAACTTGTTACTCCATCAACTTCATTTTGTATGTGTTGTACTACCATAGAAGCTACGAGTTTGGAGTCTTGCGAGACCTCCCTTCATCACAACTACGGCCGTGTTGACTTTTCCAAGCTCGTTGTCTTGCATTTTCCCTTCATTGGCCTCAAGTGCCTTTGGGTGGAGGTGGTATTGCTTCACTATCCTTTCATGTTGTGGTTTGATAGAGTAGCATTGCATCTTTTGTAGTGTTTGATATTCTTCTTTCCTTTATCACATTTTCTACTTTGTGGCTTTCCTCTAGTTGTCCATGGAGGTGGAAACACCAAAGCAGGGGTTTAACAGAGGCAAATCCCTATACAACCCCAAGAATTTTCCCTTCTTGGCTGTGTGTAGGTGTATGTTTGTGTGGAGCTTGCTAGAAAACTAGAATCTCAATGAGTTGGTCTTCATCACCCTTACTTTCATCTACCTTCTTTACCATTTATACAATTATTTCTCATATTTTATCATTTTGTTCTTTTCGTTAAAGTTAGTTATCCAGAAAGTTAGTAGGTTTTCTTGTTTTCCACACTGTCTTTCACACTTTCTGGTCGTATGGACGCTAGTGCACTAGAGAGATGCGAGCACGCCGCATTGTTGTCCTAGATTTGCACTGTCATCCTTAGGCAAAGAGTTGTCTAAGGTGCAGTTTGGACTCCATAAACTAGCTCATCTAGTCTCATTTAAGTGTTTGGATTAGTAGTGTGATAGAAGCACTTGAGAGTGCTCTTCATTCTCTATCCTTACCTTAAACACCCACTTAGCTTTAGGTAAGATAAGGTAGCCTCGACTCTCGGCTCTCTATGACCTAGAGCCTTGTTGTGGTTGGCCCCCTACCTTACATTTTGGTGAGCCCGATGTGAACAATGTCTATCCATTTTTTTGTGTTGAGAAATTTTCCTTCACGTATGGTGACTATTGTAAACTTGAGTGTTGTGAAGGTTTATGAGTATCACTACCCAATCCACAACTTCCATGTACATTGTTAGGAGAAGTGTGCAACACCTACCAATGGAAAAGGCAAAGGTTTTATTGACGAGATGGGTTTCATAGACAAGACCGCTCATGCTCCTACCCTTCCAACATCCCCTATGGTTTCGTCTGTGGATGAGGATGATGCTGTGCATATCCCTGCAAATTTTTTTTGGCATTAGATAACAAATTGTTAGACCTTTTGAATCATTTGTAGAAAGCACTGAACATGGCGAGAGCCGCTAGACTTGCTAGTGAGGTGAAATATTTGTTAGGAAAGGATCAAATAGGCATAGAGTTCTTAGGAGGCCTTACCAATCTAGTCAAAGCCTATATCCCCTCATACAAGACTAGATCGGGTACTACCCAAGGAGAGGTGCCTGATGCCTATGAGAGATAGATAGGTGTCTCAGTGCCTACCATATCTGTATGCATGGTTGAAACAGACCCTTCAATTAGTGTTTCCTCTACTTCTTAGAAGCCCCCTACTATCAAGGCAAGTAGAATACCCCTTGGTTTTAGTTTCACCCCTCCTACTGCCCCTGGCGGTGGTGGCTCTAGTGGAATGAGTGGTGGTAGCTTTGGCAGTGAAGGTGGCACTGGTGAAGGTGGCTTTGGTGGAGGACATTGTGGTATCTTCAGTAGTGGAGGTGGCTTTGGTGGAGGCCCTACTAGTAGTGGTGGCTCCGATGGTGGTCATAGTAGTGGCTCCATAGGGGATTTTGGTGGTGGTGGTTCTAGAGGTTCCATTGGGTCCTTGTCATCCTTTGGACTTGTTCTAAATGCTCTTCTTTAGAACATGGGTCAGATGAAGAACCAATTAGAGCCTTTCCTAAGCCTCTGCCCAACCTATTTTTCAACCTTTCTTTTGACATAGCCCAATGTTGGTGGCAATCTTAAGTAATCCCTTCCCGTAGGGAGCAAAGATTCCTATGTTCAAAAAGTATGGTGGTAAAAGGGATCCAAAAATACATGTGTCATATTTCAATGCCATGTGTATGAATTTATTTCATCATGATGCTTTGATGACAAATTTTTTTCCTTGATCTCTCAAGGACACAACACTCAAGTGGTACTATTCCTTGCTCGCTAATTCTATATTTTCATTTGATCAACTTGTCAATCAGTTTCTCTGCAAATTCCAGGCTAACATTGATCCGAAGATGACCTTCTTGTCCGATCTCGTTTGATGTAAGTAGGGAGATAACGAGAAGATAACTAACTTCATAGCACGATACCAAGTGCTCTTTTCACATATCTTGTACCTGCTACCCAACTCTGATGTGTAAAAGGTGTTCATAGGCAACCTACAACGAGTCTGGCAGGAGGAGTTCACCCTAATGAAATACCCTTCTTTCACACATCCATGTGCCGCATTGTGAGAGTAATAGCAAACAATAGCTTAGTTCAGGGGATCTTCCTTGCACTCCCATTTAGAAGGAAAGACTATTGTGTCCATCTTAGGAAAAGGAAAAGTTGTTGTAAATGTAGTCACCACGATGACCTTAGACACAACTAGAAGGTTACAAAGAACTAGTAGAATCTTATTCTTCCATTTTGTAAAAGTTGTTGAAGGATAAGAGCATACCTTTGGAAAACCCTCAAACTCTAAAGGAACCTTATCCTGATTGGTATGATGCAAATGATTTTTGCTAGTACCATCATGTCAACAGGAATACCGAGCATGGCATGCACTTGCATCATGAGATACAGGACTGCATTGACGACGATACCATCTATCTCGATAGGAAGAAACAAAGCACAAATAAGTCAGTAGTGAAGGCCAATAGTGAGTTGTAGATTTACACAAACCCATTTCCATCTCATTCTATGAACTTGATTATTAATCCCTTCGATGCTTCTCCTCAACCCTTGGTGTATGTTAACATGGTTTCAATTACTCCTCCCCCATAGCCTGTGACTGGTTCGCCAGATGTGACTTTCACCTTGCAACACTTGCCCTTGAATAACCAGCCCTCTCCTCTATACATTCCTACTTGCCTCAATGGAAACATTGTGACAAGAGTCTTAGTTGACCTTGCGAGCTGAGTGAATGTTATTATGGATGAGACATTATGGTTAAATTCATTGCAGAGGGAGGAATACGAAGAAACAAAGTCTACCATACATATGCATGGTGGTCTCTCTCTTAAGCCATATGGCTCTATAACTCTTTCTGTCCTAGTTGGACCTAGGGCTATGGATAAAACCTTCGATTTTATTCTGTAATCCGATCTATTGAGGATGAAGTTTGGTATCCCATGGCTAGCTTCCATGAACATAATCACTTCTGTTATTCACAAATGTTTAAATTTATCTCATGAAGGTGTTGTGCATGACATTGAATATCAACCATTGGTGTCCTATGGGGGGTATTTTTTGGATCATATTTGGCTTGCCCCAGTCAGTTTGCTCCCTCTAGAACAAACTTGCTTTACCGAAACTATGTAAAGTATAAAATCAAGGGAAAAGGATAGCCAAAAGTGACTCCTTCCGTAGCATAGCAGCAAGCTACCTCCTCTTCTCAAAAGGGAAAGAGGGGCCTGCTCGTCCTCAGGGTGCCACTTCTAGCCCCTTTTTGAAGAGGAGTTTTGGATGACTACTCTCGAATTTCACATAAGAAGTTTGATGGTACTTTCTTGGCATAAAGCCAAGATTCAGATATATGACCTTCCTACAATACCTCTGGAACCTTGGCCCTACCTTTATGGTAAGAGGAGGGGTCCTTGAGGAGAATCCTCTATGTTTTAGCCTTTGCGGCCTCCTACTGCTCCTACTCCCAAGGCAGTGAATGGGAAGAGGCCTACTATTGAGGTGTTAGAGACCACTCTCCTTATTGTTGCTTCAAACTCTTCTTAGTCTCTCCCTCCATCAAAAATGACTGTGATGGACACTCTAATGGCTGAGTAGGAGCCTTCTGTTCCATCCCAACTTCAAGGATCTAGCTCCCGGAGTCACAGGAACTGCCTTGCACATGAGTGCAAGTGTCGATGAAAGGCTTTAGTGGTTGAGTAGGCCACTTTGCAGAGGAAGGAAGGGGAGTTGACTACCCCTATTTCGGGGGTTGCTGTTGTGTCATCCTCTCCCATCCCCTCTACTTTGGTTCAATCAACCTCAATGCTACTTCTCACTCCTGCTACGAGACAAAACACCCCTAAGCCTAAAAGAAACAAGTGTTTCTTGCTAATTCGGTCGATCTGCCCCTCTTGATGTCCCTCCCAAACATCCTACCATTCTCAAAGCCCATGGACATGCCAAAAACCTCGGTGGTGTTTGTCGTGGTTTTCTCTTCCTCTTTTGCACCTTCTGCCTCCTTTGTGGGGATCTCGCATCCTTCGACAAAGTGAAAGATGGAGGGAAACCCTTCTATTAAAGGGGAGTGAAAGAGTAACCCACCTTCTTTAGAGGGTGTTATTGCATTAGCATGTACCATCCTAGTGACAGAAGAAGTTTTGGCATCCTTGGGGTTTGTCACTACTCTTGAGTCACTCAACGAGCCTAGTAGTGAATGTCAGGCACCACCTCCCTTTTCCATTGAGGCAACACATGGCACTTTTGTGAAGTGCATGTTTAACTCTTTGGACAAGTTCTCGACCCTTTCAATGATCTTTGTGAAGTCACTGACCTCTACTGCACAAGAATCGAGTGGAGAAGACCTTGCATGGCCTTCTTCCTTAGCTCTTATTATGGGGGGGTTAGAGGGTTCCCCCCTTGACATTCCACCTTTGCAAGCTCATCTGCCTTCCCTGTATAATGATCTAGATTGGGAGGCTGATGACCTCTTGGTTGATGAGTGTTAGGGGGTGCCTCTTCTTTATTTGTAGTGTAGAGAGAGAGAGAGTGTGTGTTTGTGTTGTCCCATGCTTGCGTTATGTGTTCTTGGATGACCCTTGTCACCCTTGTAGGTGCTTGGATATAGGAGTTTTTTTGTGTCGTGAAACTTCCTCTATTTGTTCCAACATTCTTCCTCCGTTATGTGTTGATTTTCAACAAATTGGGGACGATGCAAAGTTTTGGGGGCATTTAGGCTTCCCTTCCATGTTGACCCAATTTTTTATTTTTATTTTTTCTTCTTGTGCATTCTTCATATGGTTTGATATAGTAGGGAGTTGATGAAATTTCATTAAATATACTATTATTATACTTATATATTTATGAGTAGCTCTAACCTCAAAATATCAAACTGCCCCTATACCCTTTGTTCGTGACGTCATTATCTCTTTTTATAGTGTTGTTATATTTCTCTCTTCTTTGTTTGATTTGTGACGTTGTGGTGCTCATGTGTTCTCCCTCACGTGTGTGACAACATTACCACGATTACATCTTCCTATGCCCCGTGGGCCACAACATCACTTTTTCATTCTTTCTTTTCTCTCCTTAGGATGCCACGTGCCTTGTGTTCATCACACACACCATTCTAAGGGGGGGCTATCATGTCAACTTTGATTTTCATAAAACACATTCAGTGGCCATCAAGTCTTTTCTCAAAAATATTTTTTAAATCATTTTTCAAAAATCACATCCTCAACTTGGATCCCTAGCATAATGTGTTTCCTTCATCATGGGTTCACAAAGAAAGAACTTGAAAAACTATCCTCCTATTGGGTAAAATTTATGTAATAATTTTTTAACAGATTACACAACCTTGATTTCAACCATAGTTGTGTGAGATGTAATCTCTCCTTTTAGAAAGGGGAGGCACCCTTCTCACTACTTACTGAAACTAAGTAAAACTAATTAAGTATTCACAAAATATACACTACAATTAAGAGATGGGGATGTGTCACATTCATACTTTTCTTTTTTTTTTTAGAGAAAATGTTTTACAATGATTCACGGTTGGTAGTTCTAATTCAATACAACTTCAAACTAAAAAAAAAGCAGTAATTCTAATATCTCTATATTGTCAAAGCAAAGCCTAGAGATACCAACATGATAACAATAAATAATAAAAGAAGAAAGAAAATCTCACAAAGGAACAAAATCGTTCTGTAGCTTTTCACTAATGGATCCTTGAGATATGTAACGGGAGTTGTATTAGAAGCACAAAGTCTTGAAGAGAATTCACCAAGTTATAGTATTACAAATTCAAATAAAGAGTGCAACACAAAGTTTACATAGATTTATTCAAAGCCCTTCAAATCTTAGTTACTAATCACCACCAATTTGATCAAACCATAAGATAATCGATTCCAACACAAAGTCTGTTATGCAACTTTCTTCTTTATTGATCAGATTCAAATTCACAAAGATGAACACAAAGTTTCATGTGTTTGCTTCAAAATGGGCAACACTTCATTGCAAAAGATTAAAGGTAACAATTACAAAAGAATCCTCTTTTGTTTATAGGTGGGAGAGGAGAGAAAATTTAGGAAAATCATATATGAGTAAATCGAGGAAAATTAGGTGAGAAAATTTAGGAAAATCTCACCCACCTAAAAGACTTATTCAAAAAAATTGTCCATCATTATAGGAAAACATCTCTGATTTTACATGTAATTACATTTACTGAAATGACATATAAGATGTTGAAAACTATTTACAAAATGTGTAAATGAAAGCATAAAACTATCTAACATTGGGAAATCTAATCTAAGGCAAAATTTTGCCTTCTTCAACATCTTTCTCCATGAAAAATTCATGATGGCATGCAATTCATCACTGTCTAGCATTGGAGTGTACTTTGGAGATGACAAGGATTCTTGAGATTAACTCCAATGAGATTGAAGACTTTTTGATGCCTTTGAAATCTAAAATAAGGTCAAAATCCATCATTTTGTGTTGAAAATTGAGGTGTTTATGTAGCTTAATACTTTGTAAAACTTTAAGATTGTTGATCTAAATATGCTTTTCCTTTGTTATAGATTCTTTGTGGGTGATTATCTGATTAATCCATTTTACTGTTTGTAGAATGTAGATAGAAGTTGATAGAAGAAGTAGATAGGATATTAGAAAGATTACACAAGCATGTATCGTGGAGAAACCCTTTCAATAAAAAACTCCACCAAGAATTATTATATTATTCAATCTTTGAAGTAGATTACAATATCTCCAATTCTTGCTTGAGAATGCCTCTTTTTCCTTCACCAAAACTTATTCACAACCTGCAATAAAAACTGATACCAACTCTCTTCAACTTGCTTGAGATATATAGGCGTTAATCAGCTTTGTAAACTCCACAAGAGTTACAATTACAATGCTCAAGCCCTATCTCGAAAAGGTACGCCTATCTCATGCAAATAGAGTTATACCATGAAGAACAATGTCAAATCCTCATCTTCACGCATTTGGGCATCCCAAATTGAAGTAGCAACTCAACCTTTGTTCTGTAAATATCTTTAAGGCTTTATCCTCAAAGTAGGTTCCCAAGAGTGGGCCCACTTAACTAAGCCTTCTAAAATATCTGAACATGCAAATGAGTTAATTCCAAGAATCCAACTTGGGTGCCCAAGTTGGGTCCAAGTCATTTCTTGTTAACTGAAACATTTCTCTCCACCATTCATGCAAGAATGGTCATCCCCTGTTAACTGGAGGTAGTCCTTGTTATCTGTCATGCAACTCAATTCATTAGCCATGCATTCCAAGTTAACTGAAGTCAACTAGCATTCAATTAAAACTAACTGAAGATAACTGAACCATAATTGAACTGAACTAAACTAAACTAAACTTCAAACTAAACTGATTCTAAATTGAACTAATTTGAACTTCACTTCACTTCACTTCATGCATGCAAACATCAAACCCTAACTCCTAGGATCTTTACATGCATTCAAAAGTGTTATCTCTTTGTCCAAATAGTTAACTGAACTCAAGGTGAGTGTCACCTACCATGTGGATGCCCCATGTGCCCCTATTATTTAGGAACCCATAATGGACTCCCTCACATGCTCCTAACATTTAGAATTAATTACAAATGTCAATTAACATGATTATTTAATCAAATATTAATCTCTTCCTAATCCTAGTGTTGATGAACACATTCCAAGGACTTAAGAGATACATGAAATAAATAATGTTGAGGATTGCAATTAAATGGCATCCTATTTCCAACGTTCTCCCACTTGACATTATACATTGCAATTATTCTAAACAAGGAATAATAATTTTAAATCAAGTACAGAACTCAAGGCCAATGGCCTTCCTGCACCAATTAATCAATCCACGCTAACTTCAAATGTAACTTGCATAATCATGAAGCTCCAAGAAAATGATTAAAACCAAGAGAACTTATTTGTAGGAATTGGTTTCATAAGATAATCTGCAACATTAATTAAATTATCCACTTTTCTCAATTAATACCTTCCCACTTCCAACCATTTCTTGCACAAAGTGATACTTAATATCAACATGCTTAGTACGAGCATGATACATAGGATTTTTGGCTAAAAACATAGCACTCTGACTATCACATTCAAGTTTAACTTACTTGCAATTAAAATCAATACCTTTCCCAAGTATCTATAACCAAACTGCCATTTCAAAGGCATGTGTAGCCACCGAGTGTGTTGAACTCATGTTCAACCAAGGTGTAGGCTCCTCGGTCAAGTTTATGTTGGAATTTTTTTTTTGCTAGTAACCATTCCAACACATGTCTCTAACCATAAGAGAAATCAAGCCTCACCTATTTCTCCAAGTATCCATGAGGACTTGTAACCAACCAATCCATGCCAAACTCCAAATGCAACATAGCACTATCATGAAGTAATCAAGCAAATGATTAATGTACCCAATACATAAGATAACTACACAACATCAATGCCAAAGCTCCAATCTTGAACATAAACATGACATCCATGATCTAACCATCTCCTCTTAGGAGATCACATGAACCATAACATACATCTTGGTCTCAAGAGAACATGTAATATGACAAACTCTAAATGCATATCAAGAGTAAACCATGACATAATAACAACCACTCTAAGCCAATAAAAAACCATATCCCCAATCACATGAAGATACCTTACCAATTATGCATCCATGTCACTTCCAACAACTCCCACTGAACCATGGTACCGAGTTACACATGGCATCGTGACTACCATCCTCTCCATGAAGATTACTCTGAAACATGAAGCAAAGAGTTATCACAAACAATATTAGCTGAAATAACCAGTGCATCATCACTATCATCTGAGGGCTCCTTTGTAGAAGAATCAAAACTTTCTTTCTTGTTCTTACAATCCTTCTTCACATATCCTGGTTTCCCACAGTTCCAACAAATTACCTTACTCTTACTAGGGGTTTTAGACAATCCTTTAGACTTACCCTTTCCTTCCTTGTCTCCCTTAGGTTCCTTTTTCTCAGGCCTACCTTTTACAAACAAGGCATCTTATATTTCCTCTTTATATTTCCTCCTCATCTCCTTTGACAGGAGAGTAGGAATAATATTGTCCATCTTAGGATCTACACCACTACCGCTAATAGCAACTATTAGATTTTCCCAAGAATTTGGTAAAGAACAAAGTAACAAAATGCATTTATCCTCATCTTCTAGCTTTACATCTACAAATACTAACTGACTGAGAATTAAATTGAAAGCATTTAAATGTTGTGCAACAGATTCACCATCTTTCATTTTTAATGAATACAATTGACTTTTTAGATACAACTTATTGGTGAGACTCTTAGTTTATTAAATATCCCCTATTCTCTTCCACAATTTATATGCAATATTTTTATTTGAAAAATTCAAGAGAAAAACATCAACAAGACATAATCTAATTGTTCCTCTTTCCTTTTTATCTAACTTAGCCCAATCCTCATTTGAAATAGCTGTAGGTGTCTTTGTCTCATTATTAACCACTAGCCACTTATCTCTTTCTTCAAGAAGATCTTCCATTTTTAATTTCCACATTTCATAGTTAGATCCATTGAACCTTTCAATATCTAAATGAGAATTCATCATAACAAACTTATTTCCAAAATCAGCAAATGACCAAAAAAAAAAAAAATCTCCCACTAAGCCAAAAAACCTCCAATCTTAAGAGAAAGGTATCCCAATACTCTACCTAACCTCATCTATGATACCAAATGTTGAAAATTGATGTGTTTTCTTAGCTTAATACTTTGTAAAACTTTAAGATTGCCGATCTAAATATGCTTTTCCTTTGTTAAAGATTCTTTGTGGGTGATTATTTGATTAATCCATTTTATTGTTTGTAGAATGTAGGAAAAAGTTGATAGAAGAAGTAGACAGGATATTAGAAAGATTGCACAAGCATATACCGTGGAGAAAACCTTTCAGGAAAAAACTCCACCAAGAATTATTCTATTATTCAATCTCTAAAGTAGATTACAATAGCTCCAATTCTTGCTTGAGAATGCCTCTTTTTCCTTCACCAAAACTTCTTCACAACCTGCAATAAAAATTGATACCAACTCTCTTCAACTTTCTTGAGATATATAGGCTTTAATCAACTTTGTAAATTCCACAAGAGTTACAATTACAATGCTCAAGCCCTATCTCAAAAAGGTACGCCTATCTCATGCAAATAGAGTTATGTTGTGAAGAACAATGTCAAATCCTCATCTTCATGCATTTGGGCATCCCAAACTGAAGTAGCAACTCAAATTTTGTTCTGTAAATATCTTCAAGGCTTTATCCTCAAAGTAGGTGCCCAAGAGTGGGACCTCATAACTAAGCCTTCTAAAATATCTCAACATGCAAAAGAGTTAATTCCAAGAAGCCAACTTGGGCACCCAAGTTGGGTCCAAGTCATTTCTTGTTAACTGAAACATTTCTCTCCACCATTAATGCAAGAATGATCATCCCTTGTTAATTGGAGGTAATCCCTGTTATCTGTCATGCAACTCAAGTCATTAGCCATGCATTCCAAGTTAACTGAAGTTAACTAGCATTCAACTAAAACTAACTGAAGATAATTAGACCATATCTGAACTGAACTAAATTGATTTTGAGTTGAATTAAACTGAATTGAACTGAACTAAATTGATTTGAACTGAATTGAACTTAATTTCATGCATGCAAACATCAAATCGTAACTCCTAGGATCTTTACATGCATTCAAAAGTGTTATCTCTTACTCTGAATAGTTAACTAAACTCAAGGTGAGTGTCACCTACCATGTGGGTGCCCCATGTTCCCCTATTATTTAGGAACTTATAATGGATGCCCTCACATGCTCCTAACATTTAGAATTAATTACAAATTTCAATTAACATGATTATTTCATCAAATATTAATCTCTTCCTAATCCTAGTGTTGATGAATACATTCCAAGGACTTAGGAGATACATGAAATAAATAATGTTTAGGATTACAATTAAATGGCATCCTATTTCTAACATTTTATTCTTTGAAGCTATTGAGAAAGCTTCGTCTTCAAATTCCTCTTGGTACTAAAAATCATCACTTCAACATAGTAAAGGACTTGGGTAGTTTCATGTAAAAGTGGTGAAAAATGGAGCTTTTGCATGAAATATGTAAGAGCGGTGAAAAATAAAGCTTCTGCATATGAAATATGAAAAGTGGTGAAAATTTGAAGCTTTTGCATGAAATATGTAAGAGCAGTGAAAAACAAAGCTTCTACATGTGAAATAGTTAAAATTGGTGAAAAACAGAGCTTCTACATGAAATATGTAAGAGCAGTGAAAAACAAAGATTCTGCCATGTGAAATATGTAAAATCGGTGAAAAACAGAGCTTCTGCATGAAATATGTAAGAGCGGTGAAAAACAAAGCTTTTGATTTGAAAAGAAGAAATGTTGGTAATGCCTTCATTTTCATTTCTACTATTGCTCGGTCTAGCTATCTTTTTGCGAAATTCTCAAATGAAATGCATTGTTTTTTAAAAAGGCTTCACCCCACAACTTCTACTCTTTTCGGGGTTGCATTTTTTGTTGATATTTGAGGCTCCTCTCTATATATGTGGCCATATATTTTATCCCTCTTCTCATGAATTGAAGAATTTGAGGGTTCCCTTTTGCATTTTTTATTGATATTTGATTTTAAAAACTTGGGCATCTTGTTTTTTACTGTGATAATCACCTTTGTTGTGATAAGATTGTTCAAGATCATAATATGAATGAGATTTCATGAGAGGTTTATTAGTTGAAACAAAAGCTATCTCAATTAACTGTTCCATAAGAAAATACTGCAGTGTGAAGAAAAAATGGCTTGCAAAATGATTCAATGCCATTGCTCAATAGGGGTATAAACAAATACTGCCCTTAAATACTTAAAACCCTCAACTTGGCTGAAACCCTGGAGTTGCATCAAATTCTTCCTTTGGTTCTCCTTATCTTCAAATTCCTACTCATTCTATCCACCTAGGTCAATTCCATACTGATTTCTACCAACCAACATGTCATTGCTCAATCTCTTTGATTGCTGACAGTTACTTTTGAGAGGATTGCCACTTCTTTTCTTCATGATTCATGACTCTTATTCCTTGTACAAATAGCTAGAAGACTTTCCCTTTCACACAACAAAGAACATTCTAGATTCTAATTTCATGTTTATTTCATCATCTGTATTGCCAATGCATCTTCGTATTATCTCATATGATTGCTTGTTGGCCCTTATACTGTCATGATTATGCTCTCAGAGTAAGCTGTTAATTCCCATCACACTATGATTTTTCAACATCAATCATGAGATACCTCTGGAGCAAAAGTCTTAAATGGAGTTGTCACTAACCTTTATGTCCTCCTGATGCAACTGCTTGTTAATAATTTTTCTTATCCTTATCAACTCTACCATGAGTAACCATAGCACAAACTCACCTACACCCTAAACACCCTATGAAAAGCTCACCACTCAGGTTACTAAGACATAATCATGAAGGTCTTATCCCTTGTCAGTTTATCTCACTGTGCATCTAAAACCACTATCATACTATGATATCACTGCAATCATAAGGCTTCATGAGTCATTTATGCTTGACTGTCTTTGTGAGAATATGATTACCCTGGCATGTTCATGACTCTACCTTTGATAAACTGACATCTAATAAGTTGTATACAACTATCTCATGTACTTTTTCCTATGGGCAATATTGTGACTTTATTCTTTGATATATGACAATCATTACATGACTATGATCGTTGAATGTGACTGTTCACTATGAAAGACAAACATTTCCTTTGTGTTGTGTCATGTGTTAAAACAATATTACTGTCACATTTCCACAATGCCATTGTGTGGACTATCAAAATACCAATCTTCCCTTTTAGGTCTGTTGTGATTTTCCTATACAATGCTACTAGCTATCATTATTATGATTGTGCCACTGAAGATACTGAACTTGGACCTTGTTGTCTTGTATTGGGTAGTGTCTTTCCTCCTTGACAGTGACAAAGGTCACTATGCCTTGATTTCATTGATAAATACTCATTGTGATACTTCTTACCATGCATTTTGTAACTCTGATAATAAAGATTAGGTGCTTTCAACTATCAGTGAGCTTACTATGTCTTCTCATTCTTTGAAAATCATTTTGACTGTTGGTTTCATGAGCCATTTACGTGCTTCTTCATTGCTAACATATTTTGTATTCACTTGACAATGATTTCAATATTATCCCACAAGGATACAATGGTTTGATAGTGACTTAAGTGCTTGTGAAGACCTTTGTCTAACCCTGTAGTAGACATCATAACTCTATCATTATCTTTGCTTTTACTGTCCCCACTGCCATGTTGACTGTTGTCATCATAGCTAACCCTTCTTTGAGGACTCCAAACTTATGTTTTAAGTCTTCTTTGTTATCTAGAAAGACATCATAACTGTCTCCCCTTGTTTCAATGATTGTTGTCTCCTCAATATTTTGTTGTATTGTAGAAGCACCTTATTGAAGAGAATTTCCTTTTATAGATTTATTGCTTGGGATTGTGCTTTGACAGTGCTTATGTCCTTTGTGATCCATCAATAAAACTCTATATCTAGAATCAAATAAAGCTACACTTGTCATCTGTGTTTTAATATTCATATCTCTCCTGTCATTCTACACCATCAAATTTTCGTTCCATGTATAGTTTATTGGGTTCCATGTGCCAATTCTATTGTGTATTTTCACTATTATCACAAAAACCATTTGTCTCTTTGGAAGAGAAAAACTATTTTCATACTTGAATGATTGTTGTCCCTATTCTTGTTTCTTTCTTTACTGACCCTTGAAAATGATGACAATGAATACACAACTCATATCATTGTTTAACTTGACTTTGGATCCACTTAAGAAGATTGAAAGACATATCCAGTAGAGTAAGGTTTCCAAGAAGAAAAAGTTGCTGAGGAACATGACCAATAAGCAAGTTTCCCTGGCGCCTTTTATCATTGAAGCAATGTATTTTTCATTTCTCTCCATGACTACCCCTTTTTAAACATGATGGTAGCCTACTGTTTGGTTCATTGTGAAATGATGAAGAGTAAACTTTCTGCACAGTTTTGTTGCATCTTTTGAATCTAATAATGAAATTTGATCAACTAGAATGATTCCATATTGATTTAATGCATCAAAAATAGGTTTATCATCAATTTGATCAAGTTGCTCAATTTTCTATCCCTCCTAAAACACAAGAGGGCAGCATGTTGGACTCAACCCTCATGGGATCCACATTTTACTCCACATGCTGTAACCAGATGAGACGAAATAGTAACAAAGGATTAACTTATACCTACATAATGAGCAAACGTGTTAGATAAATAGAGCATATAATAGATGTGTTTGATAACTCTCTTGTTTTCCTGGACATCTCACAATAGCACAATAGGAAATTAGCACCAAATTTTGCATTGGATTTTAGTGTATTTGAGTGCATAATTGAACAATTTGGTTGGCATTAAACTTGGTGCAAACAAGCATGGTCAGTTCGGCGTCGGTTTTTCACCGACTTTTCCACTGGCTCTAGCGCCAAATTTAGCACCGGTTTTAGTGTCGAAAGATCATGCGCCTCTATTAGTGCCTAGAATAGCGCTGAGAAGTAAGGATGGAAATGGCACCAAAATTGGCACCCAAATTGACTTCCGATTTTTTTCCATGTCTGCTCCCATTTTTTCTTCTAGTTTTGCTTCCAATTTTATGTCCAGTTTTTCCTCCAATTTTGCTTCTAGTTTTTTTTGTTTTGTTCTGTTTTGCTTCTGGTTTTCCTTCCAGTTTTTCTTTTGGTTTTGCTTCTAGTTTTGCTTCTAGTTTTACTCCCACGTTTATTTATAGTTTTTCTTTTGGTTTTGCTTCCAAGTTTGCTTCCGATTTTGCTTCTAGTTTTGCTTCCGATTTTGCTTTTGGCTTTGCTTCCTAGTTTTTGCTTCCAGGTTTGCTTCCAGTTTTGCTTCCAATTTTGCTTCTAGTTTTGCTTCCAGTTTTGCTTCTAGTTTTGCTTCTAGTTTTGCTTCCAGATTTGCTTTTGGTTTTGCTTCCAATTTTGCTTCCAAGATTGCTTCTGGTTTGCTTCTACTTTGGCTTCCATTGTTGCTTCTAAAAATGCTTCTTATTTTGCTTCTATTTATTAATTTAATATGTTTTATTTTAATTTAATTAATTAAATATATCGTGCCTTTTAAATAACTCATATGATTATAGAGTAAGTAATTTAATTATTAACTCATATGATTAAATAACAATATAATTATTGTAACACGATCATCATCTATAATTAAAACAAGAGAGTCAAATATCTATAATTTAATTGAATTGGCAACATCCATCCTGCAACAGTAAATTAAAATCATCATACTTAATAAATATCCATCCAAAAATCATTGACCACTTTTAATATATATAAACTGACAAGTCAATACTGATAAGATCATCATCATATATAATTAAAACAATTGAAAGTCAAATATGCCAGTACATCAAAAACATGTCAAAATGATACATGTCCAAATGATATAGTGAAAATGATACATGTCAATATGATACAACTAAACAATATAGTATAGTAGGCTGTGAAAATGATACATATGATAGTAATCATGAAAATAGTCATCATAATGATATATCAACAATGATCCATGATGTAATCTATATGATCATGAATTCCATTGGTTACTATTAATAATTGTCTCATCATCATCATCACCATCTTCATCATCATCATCATCATCATCATCATCATCATCATCATCGTCATCGTCATCATCATTGTCATTGGCCTTGGTGTCTTCCATATCTATGTCATCATCATCCTTTGCCATGTGATCTGTATAGGCATAACCAATATTTTGTGGATATATATCATGTTGAGTATCATCTTGATCTTCTGGAAGACCCATGTTTTGCAAAAAAAAAACATTTAAAATGAAAAGTTATTATTTATTTCATGCAATAATTTATTTTTCTATTATATATCTAGTATTACAACATATGAGATGAAACCATAATCATATTACATCATATCAAAGTGCACATACCATAATAAAATTTCAAAAAAGCTACAGCTAATACTAGTGAGTCAAGACAAACTTCAACTTTAAAAAGCAAAGCCAATTAGGCTGGCATACTTGTGGATTAGGCCAACATTTGGTGGAAGAGGGAGAAAGATGACTCGAACTCTAGAGGCCCACCATAATGGATTTTAGTATTCAACCATGAGAGCAGAAGAGGGAGTTGATATCATGTATCAAAACATTAAGCATGCATTCTTCTAGCCAGTGGAGAAGGAGATGATTACTTTGCTTCATTTTCATTTGCATAACCATATCATGGTGTGGGAACCAAGAAGACCAAGGATGTTCAGTTTTATGTGGAGGTAATGGATGTGGTCCAAAATTTAGGAGGGGCAAGAAGGTCAATGTATGATCTTGATGAAATTGAGGAAGAACAACAAGAGAGGGATAGGAAAAATAAAATCAATGCAAAGTTTCAAGGATTTGTCAAGCAAGTAAGAGAGCTATGGGAGTAGCCTCATCTAAAATATTTTGAACTAGAGTTTGATATACCATTTAGAGAGCCTCATTTTCATGGAGTTCCTTTCAAAGCCTCTGCTTTTATTATTCCTATGATAAATTGTTTGGTAGAGTTGGTGGAATTACCTTTCTTAGAAATCGTTATTAGTGAGATTGAGAATTGTTAACCTTGAGAGAGTATGACTTGGGAAAAAGGAATTTGATATGGCTATTGTTTTCAAAGAATTCAAGCGGGATGTACTTTGCATGTACGCCATTCCTCAATCTTCGCTTGATGGCATCAAGGAATGACTGAACTCCATGGATATAAAGTATTATGAAGGAAAAATGAACTTGAAGTAGTGGCCAATTTTGAAGACTATTATTGATGATCCAGATAAATTTATTGAAGATGGTGGTTGGGAATTTTTGAATATGGAAGCTAGTGGTTCTGATTCTAATAATTCAAAAGAGTCAGATCAAGGATACAGATCCTCTAATGTAGAAGAGGAATTAGAATCAGATGAGAAAGGTTCAAAAGATGAATCTCTTATGGAGTTAGAGGATGAAGAAGAAGAAGATTCTGAAGAGGAGGAAGATAAAACATGGGATGAATTAGAAGCCAAAGCCAAAAATGTAGATAAGGAAAAAGGAGATGAGTCTGACGGTGAAGAGGAAAGGCGACAATGAAAGGTAAAAACTACAGGGAAGTCTCGAGCACCTAATATTAGAAATTCAAGAGGAATGCCTGCCAAGAGGCATAAAGCCAAATGAATTGATTTCATCTACATCCTTCTACTATTTATTCATGCACATAAATGGTCATCTTGTAATCATAATATTTGAGCTCTATTTACTCATCCTATGCATCAATAAACAACTCAACACAAGAGATGCAAATTCACCTATTAAAACAACAATATCCAACTAAGTTATTGAAACTCAACTATTGATACCTCACTCTCCATCCAGATTACAAAATTGTTCTATTTTTTGTTTTGTAACATATTCTTTTCAAATTTCTTTAGATGGCGACCATATTTCTCCACCTGTCAAAACATGGCACATGGACTAGAATTAATATGCAATCATTTAATTTTTCCAAGGAAATAAAAATAAAATCATTTAACATATGAAATATACTTACAAATGTATAGATCAAGGCCTGCAAACCTTTCTGGCCATTACAATGCATGGCATGAAGTTTCTCAAGCCTAGCCTTGGAGGCCTTGTCTTGAAACATATACTAATTCAATTTAACTATGAACAAATAAAATTTAAATATCGTTTAATAAATTTGATATAATCTTATGAGAAAATTCAAATACCTGTGTACTCTCCTCACTGGACTTCCTCCGTGCATCAAACTTCTTATATGCTTTTACAAGATTTTTCCATACTTTCACACTTACATCAACTGGCCTTCTTTTCCACCTTGGCTCAAGAGGGATTTTTTTTATCTTCTTTGTTTGGTTGCAATGAAATCTCTTGCAGTTTTGAGACATTTGTAGCTTTATCTTCTTTACAGACCAACTTGTCCCAAAATCAGTCTCCATGTCATGGATAACTGCTTTTTTTAGTTGCATGGGTATCTATGAGAATGAAAAATGTAGATGGTCTTTGAACCATTGAAGGCATGATTCCTTCAACCTATTCACAAACGTTTTCCCAGCATTTGTCATTGAGAATTCCCCTGAAACCACCTTGTATTCTATCTTCTTATTGTAGCCACCAATGCAAGATTGATAACATGGCATGTTGGAAGAAGTATGTGTCCTAGGAGTGGCTGGGACATTAGAAGTCTTTGTTCCTTGTTCCACATTCTTAGAGTTTACTGTCATTGATTTCCTCTTGGATCTTTTGTTTGATTTAGGATTGGTTGGGGAATTAATTGATTCCCTTTCACACAATTGATTTGTTTGCAATGTTTGAGGCATCCTACCAAATTGTTTTTCTATGTATTTGGCAAGTGTTGTTCAGTCCACATTAACCAATTTGTTCATTGCCTCTACCCCCAATATGGAAGCCAATTCCTCTTTATCTTTGTCAGTCTCATCTCCCTGTATATATATTTAAATTATATTTCTTCTTTTAAATTTAGAAATAAAGAATTAAAAACTATAATTCCTCTTTATCTTTGTCAGTCTCATGTCCCTATATATATATTTTAAATTATATTTCTTCTTTTAAATTTAGAAATAAAAAACTAAAAAGTAAAATTCAAAGAAACAATGGAAACATTTACAAATCTATAAATTGACAATGAATTACCTCATTGTGGCCAGAGTCTGCTGACAATGCTCGCTTCCTTCTATTGCTTGACATTTTGAGGCGACCTAGGGAAAATTATTTTCGTCCAGTCTATGGAGGAAAATGAAGTACACATTGCCAGGTATGAAAGTTTTCATCCAGTTTGTGGTATGAAAGTTTTGTTTTGTGAGAAAATATGTCTGTTGGGTTTGCTTAGTGTTGATAATCTAGGGAAAATATGTTTGTTGGGTTTGCTTAGTGTTGATAACCTTATCATGAAAATTCTTTCACAATGCAATCTTGCATGAATTTTTCATGGCATCGGTGACTATGGAACGATTGGGAAAAACCAAGCGGTTTCTGTGTTTATTTTCAGCAGTGACCGATCCAATTCCTAGATTTGCCAAGCAGTTCACTATTTCCTTGATACCCAGGTTAGGGAAAGAATACAGAGGCATCTTGGCTTCTTGCTATAATATTTTGATCCAAAGCTCAAATGGGTAGGGTAAAATTTTTTGTTGGTTTCTCAAAGGTTTTACAATTTATAATGATGGGACAATTTAGAGGTTCTTGGATAGGTTAGGCCACAAACCAGTAAACGATCACAAATTCAAATGAAATACAAAGAGTAGTAAACAATCATGAATTCAATCGAGATTTTTTTTTTGTAACCTTACCTATGTTGTTGCAAACTAAATTGAATTTCGCATCAGTTACTGGTAGCACCCTGCTCTCTTCCTTCGCGTGATGTTTTTCCCTTTTTGTCATCTGATTTCTTCCTTCACGAGGGAAATTTTTAAATTTTAAATTTTGATTCAATAGTCAGAACTTTAGTCAGCGTTAGTTAATGCCAACTTTAGTGCCGAATTTTGCTCGTTAATGTAATCTATTTGGGGCACCTAAGGTGGTTCCACGTGTGCCTAATTCAGTGCCTATCATTGCTGTATAGTGACTATTTTCATTGTTGTGTATCACAGGATCCAGAGTGTTGGAAATAATTCCAACTCCTGCCTTGTTTTTGTGACCATTGCTATCCTGTGGCTCCTTCATGAGCTTGGTGTGGTAGAGTGGTTTTTACCACGATCTTGCAAGGTACTTCATCCTTCTTGGTGGTAGTGTGGTGAAATCTTTTGTGGTGACATGTGAGTCTTCCTTCTATTCCTGGCAGTGTTGCAGTGACTCCCGCAAGTATTCTACCATTGGTGTGAGGTGACCGTTGTTGTCCCGCGGCTCCTTCATTAGCTCAGTGCGGTAGAGCGGTTTTTACCGTGGTCCCACAAGTTGCTTCTTCCTTCTTGGCGGTAGTGCGGTGAAAGCTTATGTGGCAGCATTTTTATTCACAGAGGAGGCCATGGAGAGAGGACATGGACGGTGTAGAAATACTAAATTGTTGAGAGGAAAGTGGGTGGAAATAGATCAAACAACAAAATATACAGATACAATAGAGGTAAGAAGAGAAAGCAACCTCAACCAAAGGAGGAAGGTGTTTATGAATTAACAAATGCTACAACATAGAGGAGATATCAATATGTAAAATATATGACTAAAGTGAGGTTTTGTGTTGGATAACATACTCGTTGAAATGATATAATTGGTGTACTAAAAATTATTTACTATGTTGTGTATTATAGGGGCAAGACGAGGCCATGGCAACAAATTGTGTCATATCAAATGAGGACACAATGAATGAAGTGAGACATCAAGTACTCAAATTTTGACTTAACTTAGGAAAAAATGATCTAATGGAATTTTGTGATACACCCATCTTTTTTCACAGTATTATTGAAACTTATAATGTATTATCCAATCTTGACATAAATTAATGCATGTTGATTATTTTAGATGGAGATTGGAGCAAATGCAGAGCCTAAGCATTCAACTAGCAACAAAAGAATATATGTATGTGGACGTGGACCTAAAAATGTTAAATCACGTAGATGACAGTGGGTGGAAGAGGATATGACAATGGATACTGCAAACACAACAAATGATTGCACTGAAGAAGAGGTAGGTCAGGACTATAGTACATGGGATAGATACCTTGAGAAAATTGTTGTTTTTGGATGTTCTGTATGTTTTGGAAAGAAACAATTCAAACAAGTGATTGTACAAATACATTACATATATGATGAGCTTCTAATCGGTAGTATGCCTCCTGCAATCGATTAAAACCAAAGAATAATAAATTAGTGTGGATTGAAGTCTTATAAACTATGTTGTGAAAATTGTGTTTTATTTAAATTATTGTATAAAAAAGGTAGTCTATAAAATAATGTTCCATTATTCAATTGATGTATATATGTTCATACAATTTATATATATTTTTTTAAGCCATATTTGATTATATTTCTTTGAAATTGATACATTTATGATTTATCAATTGTTGCCAAACATTAAATAATGCTTGCGTTTGTTGATAGGTAGAAGATTTTGATGAAACACATACTAATACCCAAGATCCAATTGGGTTATTAAGATTTGTATGAGATGATCCAAACCATCCTTTAAACCATACTAGGGCAAGAAGGGGAAGATTAAAGAGAACACTACCACTTGAAAAATTTGAAGAGCTGATGGGAGTCGCATACACTGGTGACATGCCACCTAGCCTTAATGATGGTGATCATGATAGTGAAAATGCAGTGCATGAAGAAGGATTGAATGGAATGCTTACAGGTTTCTTTGGGGATGGAAATAATGATGACAATAATGATGATATGGTTGGCAGTAACGATGATAGCAGGGTAATTACCACCAACGTAATGTTGATGATAACAACATCAAAGACTCCATCAAGCAAGCAGCGAAGACACCCGTGTTCAAATTGAGTGCAAGTAGAACCTCAAAACTAGCATGCACATTAATAATATTAGAAATCAAGTCACTATTTGGTTGGTCAAATAAAGGATTCACTACCCTACTTAAGTGAGTTGAAATCTATTTCTTACTTTGCATTTTCAATTGGTGTACATAATTCGTAAACATTCATCAACTTTGTTTATATTTATTTAAGGGGATTTTAAAACCATATATTGTATATAAACAATCCTAGTATAGATTTACATATCAAACATGTTTATCATAAGTCAAACATTCAATTGATTTAATCTTTGGCAATCTTACAGGGCACTAAAAACTAAAATATTCCCTGAAGAGAATGTGTTGCCATCAACTTGCAGAGAGGCGCATCTATTGTTGGTTGAGTTGGAGATTGAATATAAGAAAATTCATGTAAAAATGATTGCATTTTATACAAAGATGAATATCAAAACAAGGTAGAATGGCCTGTATGCAAAGAGAAGAGATATCGTACAGATGTACAAGGTCCTACAGTTCCAAAGAAGGTTTTACGTCACATGCCAATTATACCTAGACTTCAATGAATGTTTCATTGCAATTCACTAGCACAATTGATGGATTCATGCAAATTCTGATAAACTCCAAAGCAATGAAACACAGAGGAAAAATGGCCAACAAAATTCAAAGATGAACCCCATAGTATCAGGTTTGGTCTTGCAATTGATGGAGTGTGCCCATTCTCTTTCCTGAGCTCAAATTATAGTGTTTGGCCAATCAGATTGATAGTATACAATATTCCCCCACGGATGAGTGTTAGAAAGGAGCACCTTATGCCGGCTCTCATTGTTCCAGGAAAACATCAAGTTAAAAAAATGGTTTTTTATCTTGTACCTTTTATTGATGAGATGCAACTGCTATGGAAAGGCATCACAATGTATGACATATCACGTCCTCCATCAAATAGGTTCTTCATGTTATATAGTGTGCTATGTTGGACTATTCATGATTTCCCAAGACTTGGTGTTTGTTCTGGTAAGATAAAATATTTACGTATTTACACTCATAATTTACTTTCATCCCAACTTTCATACTTAGTTTTATACTATTTTTTTTATGTTATTAACATTACTTATTGAATTGCAAGGCTCAAACGAAGGGGATATTTGCATGTCCAAGATGTGCAAAACAATTTCAAGGGTGGTATTCTAAAGATCTACATAAATTTATTTACACAAACAATAGGGTTTTTCTACCACTAGATCATAGGTTTAGAAATCACCTGAAGAATCAATTTGACGGAAAAGTTGAAAATAGAGGCCCTCTCATGATTATGGGTCTAGGTGATTGGCTTAAGAAGTATGAAGATGCTGAATTGAAATCTTGGGAGGATTTTTTTGATTGAGGTGATTCAATTGAAGAACCAGAACAAGTTGGAGTTAATTTTCCAGAAGGAATGAAAAGGATATCCATATTTTATGAGCTCCCTTACTGGAAGGATATATTAATATCTCTTTTGTCCTACAATTGACTTAAGGAATGCCATAAGTTGATTGCCAGCATTTACAAGGTATGTGGTTATATGAAATGTTCATGTGTGAGAGACATAGAGACATTATATTGCATTTTAATTTATGACTAAAGGTTCATACTAATTTAATATTCTTATATTAGGTGGGTGACCTCCAAGGAGATCCATGAATCTGAAGTGCCAAAGTGGATGAATGAAATTGCATAAATTATATGTGTATTTGAGGAGCTCCCTACAAGTTTCATGGACCTACAAGTCCATTTACTTATATACGTAGTCGATGACATTGAATTGCCGGGTGTCGTATCAATGAGGTGGATGTTTTTCTTTGAGAGGTATATGAAAACTCTTAAAAGATATGTCTGAAAAAAGGCACATCCAGAGGGTTGTATGGCTGAAGGGTATGTATTGAATGAAGCATTTTTCTTCATATGTGAATTCCTTGGTAAGGATTTTGAAGATGGCCCACACATCTGGGATGAAGAATGAGCATAAGATATTATTGATGGAGAAAAACCACAATTTAATGGTGTTGAAGTACAAATTAGTAAGTAAATTCAAGATCAATGTGGTTGTTTTTCTTGCAATCATTAATTTACTTTGTAATTTATTTGTCAAATTAATAGCATGACATTTGGAGTTTGAAATAAACATGTTGACATGTAATAGGTGTAGATGAAAGTTCTATTCTTGACAAGTTCATTCTGTACCACATGGACTTTATGAACAAATAGATTGATCTGTATGATAAAAAGAGAGAAGTGTTAGAAGCAAGGAGGTAGTTTAAGAGACCGAACCCAAGGAATACTCCACTTCCCACTCATTTTCTTGGGGAATGGGGAAAATATTGCACACTAGAATGGGTTACTAAATAAATTCAAAATCAAATAGAAGATGCAGGTACAGATTCAAACATAACAAAAGATGAAATCAACATGTCTAGAGGATGTGAAAGAAAGGTACAGTTGCAATTTTACAAAATGTTGTTTCCTTACAATTTTGATAGTATTAACTATTTTAATATTCGTCATTATATTTGTTTTCACTGAAATAAATGGTCTTTCACGGGTGAGGAAATATCCAACAATGTGGGCATATGGTCGACATTATCATGTAAAAAGTGTAGACATAAAGAGATGAACCTTTAATTGTGGCATCATGGTTGACTTCAAGCAATCCATTCAATCAAGCTCAAAAGATAAGAATATAATTAAAGGGAATCTACAATATGTTGGGAAAATACAAGAAATTATTGAATTGGATTACCGCTCTTTTAAATGTTGTATTTTTAAGTGTAGATGGTATGAAGCATTTGAGAGGACACGAAGACATGATACCCATAGTGGATTGTTTTCTATAGATTCCTCATTGTTCCTACAAAAGGATAAGGAGTCTTATGTTCTACCAATTCATTGTGAGCAAGTATTTCTTTAACTCAAACAAGAAGCGATAGTGATCATTAATCTATTAATTCATAGCTTATTGTGAATATATACATGTGTTTATTAATCAATAAAATTGTTATAACATACGTCTAATATATGTATGTCATTCATGTGTAAGTATTTTTCTATGAAGATATTTTGGACCCGAAATGGATATTGTTCATACATTATGATCCAAGATTAAGGCATGTATTTGATGATGCATTAGTGGATATTGAGAAAAACAATGATGGCCAACAAAATGAGAGAGAGGGATTAGAGAACATCAAAGAAATTAACATCCATGATGATGTTGAAGATGGTTATGTTCAGGCACAAAAAAACAACAATCTAGAGTTATATGATGTTATGGAAGACAACAATATGGGTGGTATAGAAAATGATGATCCAAATACATCTGGTAATAATATAGATGGTCTACAGTCAAATTTGAATGGTGATGAAGATTATGCAAGTCAAGATGAGGATGATGATAATATTAAATACTTGAAAGAACATATGAACATTGACAATGATATACTGGATGACATTGTAGCAGACAATAATGCTAATGACGAAGACTTCTAAATTTTTAGAATTATTTGCAATCCATGTTTAAAAAAGGATGATTCTTATGGCCTAAACTTTGAAATGCTTCAGTAATATTATGTTGTACTTGTAAAATTGAAAACCTTTTTTATTCTCCTAGCAAGTTTTTTTTATTTTCCATTATAACTCTAGACCAAACAACATTTGCGAGGATGGCCTTTTACACCAATCTTAATTTGTATGGAGTTCATCAACCTGTTGTCAAGCAGTAAATTCCTTTCGTAGGTAGGAAATGTAAAGCTTCGTTTAAGAAAAGATAAGTAGTCTCTTTTTGAGGTTAATCCACATGCAAGAGGTAAAAAGCACATAAAAAAATAATTGTACAGTAGAAAATCAGATTCAATTAGTTATGTCTTATTTCTCTTGCACACTTATCTGAAAGACATAAGGTATTCACCATACATTTCCCTTGAAAAAGCAAACATGTGCTTTCATTTATTTTTACTGTATATCTCAAAAGTGAAATTGTTGTTACATAATGACGCATTGAGAAAATAATATATACAAAAAAATGCAAAGAAAATGTTTGAAATTTAACATGCAACCTACTGTGTTGCGCCGAAAGGAATCAAGATTAACTGGGACAAGAAATAAAAAATAAAATTTTGATGATTGTACTTAAAAGTGAACAGGATATGAAAAGTGTGGACAATGATGGTGCTGAAATTGAAAACCCTGATTCTGATGACATTATTGTTTTATGTCATTAGAGATAAAGAGCACATACAATTTTATATACATAACAAATTAAGATTTGAAATTGGTAATATGAAAATGTAAACACTATAAGATTTTTCCTTAAACAATAATTCACATACTCACAAAAAAGGGTGAAGCATTTTTTATTCAAACTTTGTTTTCTTTAATAGACATAACAGTAAAAGAATATTTAAAAGTACAAGAATATATACACTATTTCATAGAAAATAAGGAATGTTTCATAGAATATACAAGTACAAGAATATATACACTGTTTCATAGACTTCTAAATTTTTAGAGTTATTTGCAATCTGTTGGGTCTCAAAAACACAGGTTTTTAGACCATAAGAGGGTGCCAATATCTAAGAGGAATTTAATCCTTAATACAAACCAATTAAAGTAAATTATTTGAAAGGACTTTAATTCACACCTAACCAAAAACAACAAATGTGCCTTGATAAATCTTGCAAATTTAAACAACTTGAAAATACCACTTTGGAGACAACAAAGCAATAAATAAGTATGAAAATCAACACAACAATTGAACACTGAAAATGGATTACGAGTTATAATGTATTTGCTCCATTATATTGCTCAAAATATAAACATACATAACATGAGTTCTTTTGATATGAATAAGTGGATAAGATGGTCTAGTATCTATTCTAATGGATTGAAATGATGATCAAAATCGGACCTTGGTTTCCCTATTTGTACGGGAAGCAAAAAGCTTCAGGTCCATTCAAAAAAGTTACATTGTTTCTTAACTAAAGCGTAATTAACATAACATAGAAACTTAAAAAGAGTTTATTGTTGGATGCACCACAATCCATTAATCATCAACAAGCGCCCGTGACTACCTAAGATTTGTTCAAGGCCCAAGCGGCATGTTAATGCATCCACCACAACCAAACTCTGACAACCCCTTACAACTTGTGCAAGGAACAAAATAACCTTTGAAATGTGATCAATGTATTTATCCTAGGCATAAGTGTTTGCATTCTATAGAGTGATTGTCATTACATTCTCCAATCCAACAATCCTCCCGAGCTGCTTATGCGATTTACTAAGTACCTCATCCTCATCATTAAAGTCATCAAGGATGCCTACAAAATATTTTGATATCTCATTTTTCCAAGTTTCCTAATCCTTCAAATCTTTTTCTTCAAAGAAATCTGGCATGGCCATACATAGTGGCTGGTTGAAGTCACTCAATTCCTGTTTCAAGATATTCTGGAAGTTTTCATGTGTATTCATGAGGCTCTGACATTCTTGGAGCAAAGCATTATTATCTCCATCTTTTTCCTTGATATGGGATCCCATTTCCTTCATCCTATCAAGCAGACTTCCATGCTCCACGAGGGCCTTGTATGTTCCACTATGAGCACGCCATACACCATCTACATGTTGGAACATATCTTTGAATTTCATTCAAAATTATCCCTGTTCCTACTTCAAAATTAGTAGCCTTCAATTTTCTTTTTAGTTCTTCCCATTCCTTTTGAGCCTTTTCAAATTTTTGCTTCCATTGAGTAGTCTTAGACATGGCCTCTAACACTTTTCTTTCATGTTAAATTAAAGGAGAGTAAAGCCTTGGAGATGCACGCATCATATCTTTGTAGTTGGTTAATTCTTGTTTCAACCTGCCATTTTCCTCTATCAGCGATTGGTTGTCTCTTACTAGCTTTTGGATTTGGGCTTTGGTTAATTTGGCTACATTCACATCCAATTCAACAATCTCCAAGGGATTTTTCTCCCCTACTCTTTGCACCAGGATATAAAATATGATCATGGTCAATGAGAGAAGGCTTCTTGCTCAGGGGGTAAAGAGCCCAAATTTTCAAAGTGGTATTATCAGTATTGTACCCTGACCCTGTATAGACCTTGTCACCTGCTTCATCCATTATTTGCAAATTTTTATTCTTTCTCTTCAAAAAGTTGTCAAACATAATGGCTAAACTAATATCCCACCCAAGAAGGAGCATAACTCCAACTTCTTGCAATAATTCTCTTCCTCTCTTAGCAGTCATGTTTCTCATTTCCCTATCAACTTCATGTTGAAATTATTTCAAGGCATAAGCCTCTTTCTTAGGGTCAATGTCCTTTAACCTTTGTCTTATTAGTCTTCCTTTATACTCATATATAAAGGACTTAAATTCAAGGGCCTGCACAAAAGTATCATCTACAACAAATTCCTGACTTGCACGATGCCTCGCATCATCTGATAGCTCATCAGAGGCTTCAAAGGTGATCACACTTCTTGCCAATGGCATATCATATTGGGGTATAATAGTAGCATTAAACTATTGAGACTTCTTCTTCCTCCTCAGTATTATCTTCTTCCATGGATGGGGAACCAATTAAAAAGCTCACTTCAGTAGTAGGCTAAGGCAATAAGTGATCTAGTGGTGTGATATTTTCTACTTGCCTCCTAGGACTGATGCCCCTTCCTATTTCAAATTCCATAAGTGGCACATCTCTTATTAGTTCTTCTTCATGGAGGATTAAATGTTCAATTCTTTCTATGGGATCATGTACCTCAAGGAAAGCCCCTACGTAGCCTGGGTTATTATTCACCTTCCAAGCCTCAGCCATCATAACCCTACTGTAGGAATTCATTCTCATCATGTTTTGTTTTTCTTCACAATTTTTGATGGCATCTTCTAAAAGGAAACTATGCTCATACCCTTTCAATTTCTTAAAAAAATTTGGCATCACAAATGAGGTGTTTAGGATCAAACTTTTCCCTTTTGTTTCCAATTGGAAAGCCATAATAATCCAGTCTACCACTAACCAAGTCATAGCCTGAATCATAGATAATAGTGAAATCACCAAAGCATTAAGTGGAAGGTATGAAATTCTACCTCCCATAGCTCTTTAAATGCATGAAAGCTGAAAATGAAAATTGCCTTATGATCTCTAAATAAGCAACTCTATTTGGCATAGTCTTAGGAAACAAATAAGGTGTACCTTCAAATCCATAAACCTTGATAACAGTACAATCCCCATACATGTACTAGTCCCCCCAATTGTGATTTATCCCTGCTTCATGACCCATATCTTTTGGTCGGAGAAATATTAAGATCTCTGGGGAGACGTTGTAGTCACATTTGTGGCCTAGCATCTTGTATAGTGGTTTGAAAAAATATTCCTCAAAATATAGGTAGTGGGACCTCCCACACATGTTGTCCCACACAGATGGCCACATTTGTACAGGCCTTGAATTTCCATCATTATTTAAGTCTTTTATTCTTAATTCCTCACCCCATATCCCCATCACTTTCCCTTCGTATAATATCATATGCATGAAAAGAGAATAGTGCTTGAAATTAATGGCTTCACTGCCATTCTTGATAATATTGAGGGAATTATTGATGGCCTCCGATAAATAATCTATATAAACATAGGGTCAAGCATTATGGCGATGGATTTCTATGGCTAAAACCATGGGAGCAATTTTCATGTTCTCAAGAACATCAATTCCTAGTACTTGACCAGCTGAGTAGTAAGTGTATTGAAAGTATTCTTGAAACAAAGCCACAAAGAATGGAGGCTTATCTTCACTAGAGAACCTCATAGTTTGGTTACCTGCACCTTTAACCCTATGTAGAGGCAATTTCCACCTCTTCTAACTTGTGTCCATGGTGCGTTATTCCTCCAACAAGTCTCTGATTTGTAATTTTGTTTTCAGGGAAGTGTCTAGCTGAAAAATCAAGGAAATATAATATGGCTTTATGACCATGAACTGTGACCCATTAGGAAAATGAATTTCTCTCATCTTCTCATTGTAATTCTTTGCCAACACTTTGATTAAATCTATATTCACAAAGACATTGGGTACTACAAGTTTACCCAAATTCAAATTCGACAGGTTTGACACTGGGCTATGCCAAAATTTCTTCCTATAATGATAAATAAACAGGTTGTAACTCCTACATGGAGTCCATACATCTCCCAAAATTTTCTATTTATTTACTAATGTCACATGCGATGGGTTAAGCTATGCTATCTTCTGGATTTTGGCCTAGACCCAGGACACTGATTGATTAATTCTTGATTCAATTTCCTAGCTTCATTTTTTTGTATTTTTGATTTTTGTTTCCCTGGGGTTTTTTCTATCTCAACCCTACTCATGCAATACTTTCATCTACTGACTAAGAAAATACTTTGAGCTAAGTGTAGACCACTTGGATAAATGCTGCAAATTTATAGTTGCCTACCGCCATCCAACTTGGTTCTCCAAATCCTTCAATTATAGTTCATAGTGATTTCAACTTCTTTAAGGCTGTATTTATCAAATTTCAGGATAGTTCATGCAACCCTGGTTCATAAATGGCACTCACACCACCTTTATGATCAATTTCTTCATTAATAGCGGTAGTCTCATTGATATTTTTGTTAGTCACATCAATCAGACTAATCATCATTTCATAACTGTCGAAGAGACATTTAATTAAAATGCCTGTTGTTTCTTCGACATGTCGATATGTTGGTATGGCAGTGTTTTTCCCTTCCCTTATGTTGTTTACCACATTACCTCCTTGCTCAAGGCTTCTTGATGCAAGGTTGCGGTGTATACTGCTCTACCACATATGTTGCTCACCTTCTCGACAGTATAGCAGTGTATGATTTTGATCGTTACTTGAAGAGTGTCGATGAGACAATCTTATTTGTCTTAATGATATCTCAATGTCTCATTGACATTAGATCTTATGTTCCTCTGATTTTGGTTGCCAGTGTCGATGAGACAAGTTAATGTTTGTTGCTAATATGCGACTATCTCATCGACAATTACTTTGTTATATCCAAGAGTTGTGTTTCGCCAAGCACTTGTAGGTATACCTTGTCAATGTGACATAAGTGATTCTCTCCTCTATATGCCCATATCTTGTTGAAATTCACTATTTTATATCATTGATGAGACATAAATAAGTCTCTTCAACATAGGGGTGTCTCATCTACATTTCTGCTCTGTGCTTTGTGCTAATGTCGGGGATACTTTGGAGGGACTCTCATCAACATGTTGTTGTCTTGGGAATATGCTATGAACAATCATAGGAGTATTTCAAAGGAGGAATACACTTTGATGTTGTGATCAAGGGTTTTATTTGGAAGCTCACGTGAGGGATTTTATTAAATTTAAGTTATTATGACAGGAATTATATGCATATGGTGGATGTAAGAGATGAGTGAAAATGGAAGTATGCAAAAATAATTAGGATGGAATTTTGGCTACAACACAAACCATGTTTAAAAAAGGATGATTCTTATGGCCTAAACTTTGAAATGCTTTAGTAATATTATTTGTGTCGATACAAATTACCTATTGCAATATCCTTAAATTGCTCAATCTTTGGTATGAATTGTTGGCAAAAAAAATTAGGATTACTTGGATGCTTCTTCCATTCATTTTCTATCAACATATGTTTGTGAAGACGCAAAAGTTAATAGCTCAATCAGGTAGAGATTTTGTGATTTTGAAATGAAGAGTAAGGTACATTTTTTATTTTTGCTACATTACATTCATGTGCATAAACAAAATCAGAAGATTACATTACTAGATTGCACTTATTCAGATGCATATAATATAGGAAAGATTGCACAATCCTTTAAAAAATGTAGTCTTTATTGATAATGTAAATGTATGTTGTTCCACACAAGTCGTGGAATTGACTATTTGAATGCATCTAATTGAAAAACTATACATTTATAGATACAAAAGAGAAAAAGGCACATAAAGAGAAAGGGGATCTGCCATTTCCTCAATGACGAATCCTGGTTGCTTTGTTCTACATCATCTCCAGTCTTCCTGCTTATCTAAGCCTCCAAGTTGACGTCTTCTTTGCTTCTCCTAGGTTCCCTGCATTTGAGTGAGAAGAGTGTTGTTAGAGAAATAAAGGATCACTAGTCAAAATATGTTCATACATCTATAAACATATAATTTGATCATCATGTGCATTCAAATAACTTGCATACCATAGATGTCTAGGAAAACAAGAAAGTTATCAAACATATCTATCGTATGATTGGTTTTATCTAACATGTTTTCTCATTGTGTAGGTATAGATAAAATTAGGTTGTTTTGTTTATCTGGTTACAACATGTGGGGTGAAATGTGGCTCCCACAAGGGCTGAGCCCAACTTGCTACCCTATTGCTTCATTTGAGAAGGATAATCACAAGTAAACCATCCATGAAGCATTAAAGATCAATCTTTGCAAGGATAGTGGAGTATGTTGGTAAGGGCTAAGCTCCTTATTGATAAAGATTTATCCTTATTAATAAGAACATTCCACGATCAACATAGCCATGATTCTAACAAAACTAATCATCAAGGATTCCAAGATAGTTTTCATTAACAGTCTGGTTAAAAGTAAGCAACCCCAAGCATCATAACAGTCACAAGAATTGAACATGAGGGGCGGTCATGTAGATTAAAAGCTTACACAATAGTCATCACTTGCAAAGATAGAGACAACATGTTTCCACATAAAAATTTAAATTGAATGCATGAAAGGTACAATGATGAAGTCCATAATAGTGAATGTTGCTTAAGAGGGATTGAATGACAACATTATGTATCAAGGAGAACAAGGTAACCTCAAACTCTATTGTACCTGGGTATGACAGTACCTGAGCTTCAGGTGTTTCTAGATGGAACCTATAGCGAAAAATTGTAGTCTGCATCTAAAGGAACCATCTTCAGAGGTCTTCCCTAAAATGAGGGTTGAAAACATTAGAAGAAAAGAAATACCATAATTCTAAAGTAACAATTTGTGTCAAGACAAATGTTAGGAAGTATAATTTAAAAGACAAATCCTTACAATTGGACCTCAAATTGGACCAAATAGATTTATGATTTTATCTTTAGAATGTAGGAACTTTCTCTGTTGGAGCTTCACAACTTGAAATTGGATCTCTAATTGGACCAATAAAATTTATGATTTTAACTTTAGAATATAGGAACTTTCTCGGTTTGATATTCAAGACCTCAAATTAGATTAGAAGTTGGATAAGCAGATTTATGATTTTATCTTTAGAATGTACAAAATTTCTCTATTGAATATTAAAGATGTAAGGCTGGATCAAAAATTGGATAAGCAAGTTTAAATGATTTTGTCTTTAGAATGTAGGAATTTCCTTTGTCAGATATTTGGAAATTCCTACACACAAGTTTTTCTTCGAAGAGAAAAAGCCTAGAAGTGTTTCACATCGACTCAAGGTACAATCCAACCTGGTTATGACACCAATAGCAATCCAATTCTTCTTGAATTGTCCATTCCTGAACGTTGTATCACAATCTATTCTTCTTGCACATAAAAATGCCACATATTAACCCCTTCTAAATAAAAGTCAAAATACCATTAAACAATGAGTCCCCTATATTAGTAAGTAAGTAGGTAGTCTATAGGGCATAGTTTGATTTTATACAAGGGTGCTCGTGAAATGAATCTTCAAGTGACAGTGAGTGAGTTGTTTGAGATTGCAGCTGATGGTGCAATATTCAGTCTTAAAGGTAGTAAGCAAAGCAGTAAATGTGCAAGAAAATCAAATTGTACACAACAAATAATTCACAATGTTATCTTGCATAATGCCTTAATTTTGAAGACAAAAATCTCATTGTATCTTGATGAAAGTAGTGACCTTAATGGTCAATCACTAGCAACCATGATTTTAAAACATGCTATTGTGCTTATGGAGGAAACAATTACGCAGGGTGGTGAGTGGTGGTTTGGAACAAGGACAGGTATGAAGGACTTGCTTTATATGCATCACATTATCTAATCATAGGAAAATAAATCATTTATTTATTTTTTAAAATGAAAAGAAATTATTCTAAACCCTATACAGGACACATTGATACTTCAAAAGCATCTGATTTATTTTTTAAAATTAAAGGAAGTGATTAGATAAACTCTATATAGGATACATTGATACTTCAAAAGCATCTGAAGGAATTTGAGATTATGCAAACATATGTCAATTAAATACCTAGATTACAAATAGTAGCGCAAATATTGTAATCCTTGTTGATCAGAGTAAGAATGAGATAAACAACAATGAATCCTATGCCTCCTTACCATTCTCTATCATTCTTTATTGAAACACTTCTCTATTTTGTTGGGATACACCTTAAAATAAGGTTTGAACAAAGGTTTTATTGTATGTTTGTTAAAATGAAAACTCCATTTTGGCGGGCTATGCCTAAAAATAAGATTTCAACAAAATTTTTAGAGTATGTTTATTACAGTTTCAGAGTATTTTGGCAGGCTATATTCTTGATTCTTTAAATGATTTATTCAAATGGATTGTGACTGACGTGATTTGCTGCATTTAGTGTTGTAAATTGTAATGATGCCTCGATTACTATACTACCACTATCTCTTATTATACTCGCTGCGATATGGTAGAGTTTTTCCCTTCCCTTCTACTATTTACCGCACTACCACCTTGCTCAAGGCTTCTTGTTGTGGGGTTGTGGTGTATACCGCTCTACCGCATATGTTGTTCACCTTCCTAATGGTATAGCGGTGTATGCTTTTGATCATTACTTGAAGAGTGTCGATGAGACAATCTTATTTGTCTTATTGATATCTCAATGTCTCATCGACATTACTTCGTGATATCCAAGAGTTGTGTTTTTCCGAGCACTTGTAGATATACCTTGTTGATGTGATGTAAGTGATTCTGTTTGATATGCCTGTATCTTGTTGACATTTCACTATTTATCATTATCGATGAGACATATAAATAAGTCTCTTCAAAATAGGGGTGTCTAAACTGGTGCTAAACCCAAAGCTAAACTCGAAGCTAAAGTGGGAGCTAAAAGTGGCGCTAAACTTGAAGCTAAACTCAGAGCCAAAGGTGACGCTATTGGCGATGCCACACTCGGAGCTAATATTGGTCCTAAAGGTGGTGCTAATTTCGGTGCAAATCAGTGCCTTAATTAGCACTGACTTGTCCTGATCGATGCAAGTAAACACCAAAAATAGCACCATCTTGATAAATAGCATTGACGTTTTCAAAAAATTGGCAAAAAATACATTAAAACAGTGGGTGGAAGCAAAAATCGGAGCAAAAAAAGAGCAAATCATAGGGATTTGTTGTAGTGTCTATGGTATGTAATCTATTTTGACTGGTGGTCCCTCATTGCTCTAACAACACTCTTCTCACAGATGCAGGGAACCTAGGAGCAACAAGAAGAGCATCAACTAGAAGTAGGACAAGCAAGAGGGACTGAAAATGACGCGGGACAAAGCAACTAGGATTTGTTATTCAAGCAATGACAAGTCCCCTTTCTCTTTATGCACAATATTTCTCTTTGTATTTGTAAACGTATAGTTTTTCTTTATATGCATTAAAATAGTCAATCCCTCAACTAGTGAGGGACACTATACACTTATCATTATCAATAAAGACTATATTTTTGGAAAGATTGTGCAATTTTTCCTATGTTATATGCATCTGCATAATGCAATATAGTATTGCAGTCTTCTAAAATTTATTTATGCATATGAATGTGACATAGCAGAATTAAAATGTACCTTCTTTTCACTTGTAAAATATAAGCAACACTACCTTTTTGGGCTAGTAGCAAAAATAGGTAACATTTCTAGTGACCTTCTAGGGGTGTTTGCCTACTAAACATATAAGATCAGTTGCCTTGCCTATCCATTGGGTTCTGAGTCACCTAAAAGCTAACACAATTTGAAAAAAGTCTTGTACATTACTGTAACTCACTGGATCAGTACATGATACCTTGGAAACCCATGCAACACACCAAAACACTCAAAGCAAACTAACTAACTATGCACAACGACACTTAGAGGAACTAAAAAATGCATCTAGAAACCTATTCTCACCTACCATAACTAGCAAATAAGCTAGTCAAACAAAACCATTGATTGGCCTTGCAAAATAACACCGCTTTCTAATAGAAAACTAATGTATTACATGATTATGTATTGCTGAAAGAACATGAAACACATGCATATATTCAGTAAACTGTTGCAATGTTTCATGAAAGATGCAAATAAACTCACTTACACCTTGATTTTGACCATGCCTATTGTTGTGTTGGATTGGACAAGTGAGCTGAATTTAATCACTTTCAACTGTAACCCCAAAATCAACTTCTTCAATTGCATCCTCATACTTGAGTGCAAGCATGACCTTTGGTACTTTAGTGGCCTCCAAATTGGCTAAATATCTGATTGGAAAACCCCTAAAATGAACAAGCTTTGAGTTGCCATTGCTGCTTGCTTCTCTTTTTTCTTGCTTTTCATGGTTGTCCTACTTTGTGCATAAGTTTGGACTATAGAGAAAATAATCTGAATGCTTAGAAAAAACAACATTATCTTCACCTTGCATAATAAGTTTCCATGTTGATTCCTCCTCCATGGTTAATGGACAATCCTCCTCCACTATGGTGGCTAACAACTCATCAAAGTTACCAGCTCTTGGAAGGCTCTTAGGGATAGCTGACTCAAGTTCAAACTCATCATTAGCATCTAAGGAAGTACACCCCAACTTAGGATTGTCCTCTTCAACGAAGGAAGGAAAATTTTCAAATAATGAAGAAGCCTCTTGAAACAAACTTTCATATGATAAAAAAACTTCAAGCTCTATTGTACAATAGAAAGGAACCTCCTCCAACCAGCTAAGATCATGCAAATCAAGTTCATGAGAAGTTTCTTGACTTGAGAGAATGAACTCCTCTCTATCAGGACCATATTCCTCCCAATGCTTCATCACTTGTTCAAGCTTGTGAACTTGATGTTCTAGTCCAACATGATTGTCAGCCTCTAATAGGTCTAAATCCTTGTCAACCAACATTGAACAAAGTTTTCCATTTATATATGTGCACACCTCTTCATAAAGCTCAATATTATCATTTTCATCCATAACATATTCAAAGATATCAAAGCTCATATCATGGACAATGGTGTCAGGTTCAGTTTTATGCTTTTCTTCATGGTTTAAGGCTCCATTGTCATACTAATTGTCATCAACCAACAATTTCTTAGATTTTTTTATGTCCTTTTGTTGTTCTAAAACTACAATTGGGGTGATAAAAAACACACATTCTTCATAATTTTCAATGTAAGAAGGTAGTTCACCTATCCAAACTGTGGAATGCTCTTGTTGATCAACCTCTTTAACCTTTTCATCCTACTGTCTTGGTTGAATCATTGAAACATTTTCAAAAAAATCAAGAGGATCATTAGCTAAAACATTACATGATCCATCTTGAGAAATCCTCTCCTATTCAACCTTTTGTTGTTGTAGTCTATATTCCTCCATAGCTAAATGCAACAATTTTATATTTCTAGTCTCCTACTTGTTGAGTGAGATGTGCTAGTCAAGAGTCTACCCTTTAGGGATGTTGGACTAATTTTTCTCAAGTATAGGCTCTTGCAAAGGGTCATTACTCCTAAAACTTGGAATTTCAAATCTAGTAGGCTTAAAAGGGTCACCTTGTTTGAAGCTTGGAATATTGAACTTGGCAACTTGTTCTTCAAAAAATGGATTTGGAAAGGTAATAGTTGATTAGGCTTCTTTAAGGCAAGAGGGCTCTTGAGAAAGCTATTCTTGAGAAGTGGTGGATTGGTTTTGTTCAAGTACTACATTTTCTTGCACTAGATGGAGTCCTCTAAAACTTGGAATTTCAAATTTAGAAAACTTCTAAAGGGTTCTAGAAGCTTACTTTGCTTAAAGCTTGCAAACTTGTGCCTAGGAACCTCTTCTTTCTCAAGTTGGTTCATTGATTCAAGAGATGTTGAACTAAAATTAAGAATGCCACAGGCTAACTAGGTTTCAAACCTTTGAGCCTCCACCTCCTGCTGATGAATATAAGCTTGATAAGCAAGCTCTTTCTACTGCATGTGATGCGCCTTTAAAAATCTAATCTTATCTCATCGATAATCATTTTGTTGGCATCTTGAGGTTGATTCTCAAAATAGTCATGCTTTTTATGAGCAAAATGATCTTCTTGCAAATGATTATAAGCATGGGTAGGTTTCCAAGAAGGTTGAGCAGGGGTGGGAGGGTGACAAAAGTATTGTGCATGCTGGTTTCTTTTTAAATCAAAGCAATTAGGTGGAAAACTAGCAACATGAAAGAATTGAAATGATTGATAGGGTGGTGGGTAATTAGCATTTTCATGATATGATGGGTGATATGACATGTTTCCATGAAACATAGACATGTTTATTCATTCAGAAGCTGAAAAAATAAGCAAAATCAGATTTGCTTGAAACAAACCAACAGTTGATCGTATTGAAACCAATAAAAACTTCTCAGAGTCACTAGGTATGTATTTGAAACACTTGAAAAGGTAGTAATCAACTATTGTACACATCAAACAGTAGTAGAAAAACATATAAAATGGATTGAGAATTAGTTCATAGTCCCACCATGCCAAAAACTGTTGTCAACTAGATTTACACCATGCTGAACTTAAGGTTCAACAATCTATAGACACATGGGAACATTCTTAGGTTGTGGATAACCTGTAGTGAGGATGAACCTTTGGAGAAGGTCGACTTCCTAAATGGTGTCACCTAAACTACTGCTTGATGGGAAAAGGGGAGAAAGAAACATGAAAATAAAACTAAACCACTATGGTGATGCACCTAATGTGTTTTCTTCAAACTTACATAGTTGCTTTTACACACAAGAATGATCAACAACTTAACAGTGGCTTACACAACTCAAAACTTCATATGTCTTTGCATCAGTGCTTCATAACTAGGCTAAAAATGTCAAGGACAACATCTAGAAGGAAGTAAAATATATCTTCACAACTTAGACTCTTTCCTGAACTAACTCAACACATGTTATGACCTACAAGTTCATATTAATTGCATAAAGGAAAATAAAAACATAAAAGAATCAAAGGGAAAACAGTTCCACCATAAGATTTCAACAACCATTTTAAAAAACTTTCACAATAAAACAACGAAATGAGAAGGTAAAATAGATTAACTTATTGATCAAAAGGTGTTACATTGTTGCATAAGTCTTCAAATCTGAGTTACAATGCTATCCTCCACCTCAAACAACTCCAAAAGAGCTACAATAATTGCTGAAAGAAGAAAGAACTAACTCCAAAAAACCCTATTTGAAGTTACATATGCATTTTTTCAAACAACTGCCCCACACATGTCCTTCTAGAAGATTCTGGTCAGATGCAACAGAAAGGCCAAAAAAGAAGCTTCCAAAACTCCTCCAAAATGCCTCCAAATGAAAAAAAGTGAATCCAAGACCCAAGTCACACTAAAAGCATGAGAAAAATGCCTCCAAATGGTCACCATTCCCTCCAAAATTCAATCAAAAACAACTCGCACTTCCCACATGTTGGTCAACCTCCTCCAACTTCCCCAAATGCATGACACAAGTCGTTATTGTTTAAACATGTCTTCAACCTGTTCCATTATGTTTGGAATACATAAATCTTCAACTAAACCCCCTTTGAAGCACCAACATATCATAAAACCTTTATTTTGCATTTAAAATAACATTTATAATTAAGTGATTTATAAATTATTACTTAATTAAAAAAATTCACATTTAAAATCAATGCAAAAAAAGGCTCGACCAAAGTGAAAAAAAAAATGCGAAAGATTAAGTCCTAAAGGACTTCTATGCATAAGATATATGAAAGATTAACTAGTGCTTAGGATTATTGGTAGAGTTACCATTGTCTTTTGGGAAAATGGGGAGTGGGTTATTTCAAGGGTTGAAGATTACCCATTGGGGGAAATTACTTATGCATAGTTTATAATGGCCTTAAGTAAAATAGAGCTTAATAAAGTGTAGGTGAATATAATGACCATCACTCAAAGTATTGAGTGAGATCACTTTGGCCAAAGTAGTGTGATTGTCTTTTGCTCCATTGTCAATTCATCGTGTCTATGTAGTGCATGCTAGTTGCAGATTGTACAAATTACAAGTTCTAGTTAGGTAGGGCACAACACTAAGCTCAGTGTGGTTTGTTCTATGGGGTTACCCAACCAATCTCTTTGTTGAAGGGAAGGGCCATTTATCATAGTGTTGGGAATAGGATTCCATTTAATTGCTATCCTAAACATATTTCATGTATCTCCCAAGTCCTTGAAAAGTGTTCCCCATTACTAGGATTAGAAAGGGATTAAATTTGAATGAAATGAACATGTAAATTGACATTTGTAATTATTCTTAAATGATAGGAACATGTGAGGGCATCTTGTAGACATGCAAAATTAACATTTTTACATTCGATCGGGTTAATTCATCAACTAAACTAGGTTGCACATTAGGTCCATTCACCGATTAATCAGGTTCGCCTTCATGCATTCATCAGGTAATATCATCTCCTGAGGTCAGTCATTCAAAATTAAATAAACATTTTCATCAACCTTTTAATCAAATAAATCAAACATCCATTTAATTAAATCCAAATGCATTTTCCATCATTTTCTGATTTAAATAAATCAACTATTTAAATCAAATAAGTCAAAACAGTCAAATCATCATTAGGCTAATTTAATCCTAATTAAATTAACCTAATCATCCACTTGCACAAATAAATCAATTTATTGATTTATTAAAATCTCTATTTTCTTTCAACATGGCATCTTGGAAGAATATTCCCCACTCATGCATTTTCAAAATTTTAAATTCTGACATGTTCCCCACTCAGAATTTAAAATTCTGACTTATCCTCCACCCATGCATTTTCAGAATTTTAAATTCTGACATGTTCCCCACTCAGAATTTAAAATTCTGACTTATCCTCCACCCATGCATTTTCAGAATATTAAATTCTAACATGTTCCCCACTCAGAATTTAAAATTCTGACTTATCCTCCACCCATGCATTTTCAAAATTTTAAATTCTGACATGTTCCCCACTTAGAATTTAAAATTCTGACTTATCCTTCACCCATGCATTTTCAGAATATTAAATTCTAACATGTTCCCCACTCAGAATTTAAAATTTTGAAAGCCTTACATGTCCCCCCACTCAAACAATTTCAAATTCTTGGCACATGGACCAAAATGTGCTCACCCCTCAGCCAATCAGAGATTGACAAGTGGCCTCATTTCATTGGCCAATCACTCTTCAAGAAAATCTATAAATTGAAGCCTAATTCTCCATAATTTCATCTACAATTTGAATGCAAGGTTACTCTCTTGAATTGGGAAATAATCTTGCTCTCTTCATCTCCATTTGCATTGCATCATCTTGGCTTCTTAGCAAGGATTGGGAAAGGGTCACTAGCACATGTGACACCAATCCACTATGGAATAGGTAATTGTAGTTGTTTTCATAATGTTTTAGTCAAGATTATCTTGTTATGTATTACATTTGGAAGCATCTACTAGGTATTTCATAAGAGTTATTTTGATAGATTTGTAAAGCACTAACCCATGTTTGAGATGTTAGTATTTGCAGATTTAAAAAGATGCTCACATTTGATGCTAGAAGGAGGGCAGTCTAATCCTTTTAGAGAAGTTATATGCTGTCTCTTTCAAAGTTTGTAGATTCTCTAGTTATCCATCAGAATGACAAAAGTGTCAACTAACCATTAGTTGCTTCATTTGCTTTTATGGAAAAGAAGATACTTTAAATGCTAAATTTTCTTTTTTTTGACAACGTACTATTGTTGTTAAATGTAATCTCTGATGCAGTTTGTTGAAATTTTTTTTCTTTCTATATTTTTCTGTATCATTGAGATCTTGATTTAATATTGATTTGCAATCTCCAATCTTGGATATTTGTAGTTTGTTGCTGCAAGATGTTTGGACGTTGCACTTTAAGATTATCGTGGCTGACAGTAATTAAAGTCCCCATTACGTAATGTGGTCATTTATTAGTATGACTTATTTCATTATGAGTCTTTTCTATAGTCACTGCTAATCTCAAACTGGCACAGAGCTTAGATCCTAGCACTGTATTTCATGGTTTGGTTGAAAATCACAAGTCATTATTCCTTCGCTTCCTTCCTTCTTCTGCTATATGTAAGATAGCATTACTATCAATCACGGTAGAAAAGGGTTGACTGTCCTCAACCGTCCAAAGTAAAATCTCATCCTCATGGTAAGTTTTTAACCAGTCAATCAATTCCACAAAGCTTAAACATACGACTAAGCAATTGGTTTAAAGAAAGAGTGTCAAATATTCCTGTGCTAAAATCAAGAATCATTACTTTTACGGTTTGCCAAACATTACAACATAGCACATGTTGTTTTCTCTTTGTCATAAATGAGAATTTTGTGAGATTACAAATCGAGTGCATGAGGCAGCAATGGCCGAACAAGTTGTCTATTCTCATTAATTATTTGTTGAAAACGTTTGGCTGTGTTGCAACGTATTTAACCCGCTACCACTTTATAAGTTCCTTTAATGCATTAAGGCAGATATTCGAGATCTTTCTATGCTAATATCTATAGAGGCCTTGTGCATCTCCCTCTTTCTGTCGATTGTCACACATTTTGAAGTTTATTCTATGTTTTCTTTCCTTAAATTGTTTTTACCATAGTTCTGTAACTTTTAGTATGTATGTAATTATTTCTCTATGCTTGTGAGGACGACCTTAGAAACATGCTTTCATCTTCACAAGTATTTACACTGGAAAAGTATCAATTTGTGACTTTTCTAGCAAAGAGTGCACTGGAAAAGTTTACACACCAAATAATGGGATAACTACCAAATTACATCTGCTAGAATTTTTTTTTATAAGACTGCCAATATCATACAGTTATTGTGTTCCATGGGATAACATTTGATTGAAGAGTTTTGTCAAACAAGTGCGTTGCTCCAAAATGAAGTACAATATCTGTCAAATGTTATTATTTTTAGATTTACTGTGTTCATTACATAACGTGTTTGGTGCTGATCATCTTGCAAGAACAGCGTCCAAGGTGAATAGTACATTTGACTTTTTACATTCTATGAGAGCATGTTTCTATGGTGTATGATATGGAGTAGTTCACGTGTCTTCTCTAGGCATCCCTAATCTTTGATAGAATCTACTAAAACAGCTGCAACTACAACCTCTTACAGACATTGACTGATGATGAGGCAGTGTTGTAAAGGCAGTGATATTTGGTTTCTTGGAAACCTACTTAAGCAGCTGCAACTATAACATCTGACAGATATTGACTAATAGCGAGGTAGTGTTGTGAAGAGGGTGATATTTGGTTCCTTGAGTAAATGCTGAAATCATTCAAAACATTTAATACAATAGTTACAGGGTGTAGTTATAGGATCAAAAGCTTTAATTTTGTGTCCGTAATCTTTTTGTTTTGATCTAACACTTCCTTTCTAAAAACTTCATTTATGGTTGTTGACTTTCCGCATAAGTATTCATTTGAAATCTTCTTTAAACGTCTAAGATACGATTTTGTTCACTTACCTGCTAGCCACTGTATTATGACTTTATAATATGATGGTAATAATATAGAAGATTTAAAAATTTATATACATAGGGTTTTGAAATTAGGTATTCTTTTATGAAAGTGAGGGTAAAAGAAATTTTTATTGAGATTAGTCATTGAGTTAATCATGTGCTTTGACAATACAATTTTGTTCTTTTTTTTCAAAAAGTTGGTATGTCTTATATATTTTAACCATATCTTACATCTTAACTCTTATTTATATTATTTATAGTTACAAAAGCAAACAAAGGAAAGGCACAAGGTACAATGAACAATGAAGGTACAAACAAGGAGAGCGAAGGTGAAACGAAGAAGGAGAACAACAAAAGTGAACAAACAATGACATAGCATGAAGGGGCGAGATTGAAAGATTAAAGTGTTTCTTAACACTCTAGTGTTCTCTTAAACATGTTTTCATGAAACTTGTCATCTTTTTGCCCTTAGGACACTAATTCTCATTTGGATTTAAAAGGAACACTTCGATTTTTTCAGTCGTAAAGGGTTAAAATTCAAACTTAGATACGTACTAAATTTCAATTTGGGCTAAAACTGAACAATGCAATCTTCATCTTTCCTTTGGTGCTTAAAATGAACTAACAATTGCTTTGGAAGGATAAAATGAATGTGTGTTTGCTTTGTTTTGTGGTTGCTTACTTAAACTAAAGTCATTGAAAAGGACGTATGCACTTCTCTCGCACTTCCAAGCGATCTTGAGAATCAAAAGGCCTTTTTGGTGATTTTGGTGTAAGATAAAGTGATCACCTCCACACTTCAATTTGGGCTTAAAATTGAACAACATATTGTGCAAGGGTGATTAAACATATGGCATGTGTTCTCCCTTTGTTTCTAAACAAAGGTTGATTGAATTATGAGTGTGTTTTTTCGCTATTGTTTATCCTAGAGGGCCTGCCTTGGGGAAAAAATACTCACCCAAGGGAATGACTCAACCGGTAACACTCTAAAGCCAAGAGTATTTCCAGCCGGGATATAAATGTGGGTATTGGTTAAATGCCAGTATCACGCGGTTGGCTCCAACAAGATGGATCCGAAAGGGGACTCTTGTCATATGGGTCAATCTCCACGAACGGAAAGTCCTTACTAGAACCCATTTACTAGAATTTTCCAAAATCCTTGATCTATTTGTTGGTGCAAGAATGGTCATTCTAAAGCCGCCCCACACTTTTACAGTCTTTAGTAGAAATGGAAAACATGCCATGGGAGTTTCATGGGTGTTGATGCTTGGCTGGCCCGTATAAATGAGTGCCATGGAGGGGAGCTAGTGGAGTCAAGCATCTAACCATTCACTAAAGATAAGCGTAGCTAGACTTGTCCAAGTGGGGATTCAACAAATATTGTCTTACACATCCATCAGGCTTGTACTTGTCTTGGTTTGAAAACATAGTGTTTTATTCAAAAACATTTGCAAAAACAAACATTCAACATGATTTTCAAAATTTCAAACCCTTTAGGAGGTAAATATCATTGACCAAATTCTTGTGTTGTTGCTTGCCCTTGGGATTACATCCTTAGAGGTTCCTAAGCACTTGAATTTACATCTCAATTTCCCCCCTAAAGTTAAACAATAGGCAATCTTTGCCTTAAATTCATCAAAGTTTTGCATAATATACCTTATGAAATGAGACGAAGTTGAGACATTGAACATTCAGTTTGAAATCTAATCAAGAGTGTGTTTGTGGTAAAAAGAATTCATTAAACAAAGGCTAAAAAACAATTGGATCCCACACATGTGTCTTCAATGATTTCACGCAAAGTCAAGATCAAGAAACCAAAGGTGAAAGCCCTTAGTTTGATAGCCCGTCAAGAACGCCTTTCTATGTTATACGAAGTTAGACAAAGACTGCTTTTCAACTTTTACAAGAAGGCTTCAAGAAACAATCCTGGTCTATATTCATTCTATTTTTGCCAAAACCCAAATCTTTTTAGAGAGTTTGAACATCTTGTTTAGAGAAAAGCTTGTTCTTCAATACTGAGATCTAGGCAAACAAAGTGTCCTTTTAGGTTCATTTTAGGATCAAATCAAATCAAAAACCTTTTCATCCACCCTTCAAAAAACACCAAAACAAAACATCATCTCACAATCACCTTTTGGAGAATTTTGAAATTATCCCTAAATACTAGGCTTTTTTGGCAAAACCAAAAACCATCAAAATCATTGAGACTAAATCCTTGAAAACATTTATCAAAATCAAAATTTGGCTAGGTATGTGTAGATGCATCCTTTTGCATATTCTTAGAGAAAAGTTATCAAAACCATCTCGTTTAGCTTAGTGTATGAAGATGAATCCTTTGTCATATGCTTAGTGTAACTATCATCTTGTTTGGATAGGTGTGAGTAGATGCATCCTTCTCCTCACACATAGTCAAATTATCATCATTTGAGCAAATTCATCCTTAGGTAATCATCCAAACATCTTAGGATCTATTTGCTCAAAATCCAAAATCCAAATCAAACTCAAGGACAAAATCCCAAATCCAAAAACAAATCAAAATCAAAATCTGCAAGTCCTAAAAGCCTAGTGTCTCATTCAAGATTTATCAAAAGCCAAAAACATTCGTATCATCCATTCCTAACATCATCATCATATCATCACCTTTGATCCTCAAAAGCATCCTTAAAATTTCCACTTTTGAGACATAAAATAAAGATCAATTCAAAAGAATCAAGAGATTTATCTCCCATTTTTGAAAACTGATCCTTGTTTTATGGTTCAAACTAGATCTCAACACAAGAAGAGCATGGAAGCCAACAAGGAAAGACCCGCTTCAAGTGACTTGAGTCAAACTACTCCGGAAATGAATCTTATTGGGTCCGGAACGCTCACAGTTAACCTTCCCACAACATCACAAAATCTGCCAGAAGAAGACCAAGGAGAGGACCTCACTTTTGGAATGTCTCATGAAGAAATGCTGGAAATGCTCCAAAATCCAGACAACCATAGAATCATCAACATCATGATGAGACTTAACCCTTCGTTGTACATGCTTGAACTAGCAAAACAAGGGGCCAAGTTGCCTTCTGATTTTGACATGAGCACTATAGTAGAGACATCTTTTCCACCAATCTCATCCACCATCCCCATTTCATCCACATCCCCATCTCAAAACATCACGCAGAATATCCCGCAACTCACAACATCATTTGCTCCAACTCAACCCAACGTTAACAAGGGAAACAAATTCTTCAATGCTCTCCAATCACATCCCCTTGTTAGTAACCAAAACTTGGACGCAAACACCACATTGGAACAAAACGTCTCCCAAAATCTATTGCACAAAAATGTTCCTCTCACCTTACATTACGACCCATCATCAACATCTTTTCATGGAGCACCACAAACACCTCTTCTCACAAATTCACAAGAAGAGGGAGATATGTTCGAACCAGGGGGCATATTCGACACCACACAACAACTAACACCCCCTACATTTCCACCTATCCCACCACTACCATTATCATCCATACCACCCCTTGGTTTAGGGCTTCCCCCTATACCAAACATCAATCAAAACAACATCCCAACCATCAATCAAAACATTACACCAAACGCCCAAAATTTGCCATTAATATCGCAACAACAAATGACAAATATGCAAGCAATGGCAACATCATCAAACACCCCCACATCATCACAAAACATGGTCTCCCAAGGGCCAATCACATCAACGATGCCACTTACTACACCAAAATCACCATCCACTAATCAAATAACCAACACAACATCACTATTAACCACCACCACAAACGCTATTCCAAATCCACCACCACCCCCACCACCACCAACATTCACTACATCAAACCAATATGACACAACATTGCAAGCTGCCTTCCAAAGAGGATACCAACAAGTCCAAAAACAAAAAAGTTGTACACATAGTTGCTCAACAAGCTGCTAAAGTTGCACAAATCACCCAAGCTACACAAGCCGCTTTACAAGCGCAACAAACACAACAAACGCAACAAGCACAAGCATTGTTACAATAAAAAAAACAAGTTGCTCAAGCATTGAAAGCACAAAAAATCGCTCAAGCGCAACTCTTATTACAACAACAAGCAGCTCAAGCTCAAGCACAAGCTCAATATCAAGCACAACAAGTGCAAGCAGAAGCACAACTTCTTGCACAAGCAGCACAATGGCAAGCGTACCAACAAGCATTAAAGCAATATCAAGAACAACAAGAAGCAGCAGAACTGGCAGCCCAACAATAAGCGTTGTGGGAACAAAAAAAAGCGCAAAAACAAGCACAAATCCTAGTGCAACAACAACAAGATGAACAACAAGCGTTGTTCATACAAAAGAAAGTAGAAGCCTACTTCGCCACAAGAACATATCGATACCATCAAACAACGCACCAACCAACCCATCCATCCAACCAACGACTCCAACACCCCAAAACACTTTCATCCCACCCCCTGACACACAGAATGATGTAATGACACAACTCAGGTTGCTCTCTCAACAAGTGCTCGACCTTCAATCAGGGCGAACAACCAAAACATCAAGCAACTTGTGTCCCTATCCATTTGATAGGAGCTTAGAAATGAAACAATTCCCTAAGGGATTCAAAATCCCTAAATTTGACAAATACTGAGGGATGGGAAACCCTGAAGATCACATCAGAGAATTCCAAGTTCATTGTATGGAGGTCGCATATGACGACACGTATTTGATGTGGCTATTCCCTAGGAGCTTGGCAGGCCATGCTATAGAATGGTTCTCTCGCTTACCCTATGGCATCAGAACATTCTAGGAAATCAGGGATGCATTCATTGAAAACTATGCATGTAACATTACAATGGATGTCAGTCTTGAAGAATTATACGCTCTAAAAGAAGGAAAGAATGAATCTTTTGCTTCATTCCTTCAACGATGGCGATCCAAGGCCAATCGGAGCAAGTGGACCATGCTAGAAGAACAAGAAGTCTGCACGATCATAGCCAACCTTGAAAATCGCTTGTCATTTCATCTCAAGGTTTAAGAAATCACCACATATGATCAATTGATCCCCAAAGCACTTAGCATCGAAAGAGCCCTTGTGACTCAACCTACGGAATCAACATCATATCATGAACCACAAAACAACCGCCCATCATCCCATTATAACGATAAACCTTGCACATGGGCAAGGAACAAGAATGTTACTAATGATGGTGTCGTAGATGCCAAGGTGGTCATTGGTGGTCCATGCCAAAACACACCCACACCACAAAACCAAAATCAACGCCAAAACACCCATCACACAATATATCAACCTAATAACAATCCTACTGTCAATAACCTCAATGGTCAAAGAGGACCACCCCAATACAAGAGTTATCCAAAACAAAAATACACTACCTTGGGGGAACCACTTGAAGACATCATGAAAAAGCTCATTGATGAAAAACTCATCCAAGTACCTACATTTGAAAATTACCAAGAGCCTGAAGTCAAACCCCCATGGTACAACGAAAATCAACTCTGCTAATTTCATAAGATCAAAGGTCACACCACAAACAATTGTATGAGACTTAAAAATATCATTCAAGATCTCATTGACAAAAGGATCATCAATGTGGAACCACCTACAGGAAATCAGGACCTTGAAATCTACACGAATCCGATGCCAAATCATGGCAACAAGGGAAATAGCAACAACAAAGATAAAGAAAAAGGCAGTGTCAATCATGTATATGAAACAGTTGTCGTCTCCCTAAATGAAGACTGCATGGTCATCACCATCAAGGGTGCCCATGCCGAAGATTGTGGAGTCACCACAAGAGGCGGGAAAGTCACCATTGCAGGCTCATCCCAACCAACCAAAGCCCTTTCCTCTAGATCCGCTCCTAATGGTTACAGTGTAGTAGATCAGCTCAAGAGAACACCAGCACACATCTCCATTATGGAGTTGTTGAAAATCTCATCCGCACATAAGAAGATCCTTGAGCAAGCATTAGCCTCATCCACCACCCCCACAGATCTTGATGTGGAACAATTCCAAGCTATGGTTGGAAACATCATAACACCTAATCTCCTTATGTTTTCTGACCAATATTTTCCCTCCCAACCATCTCACAATCGCGCACTTCACTTAGAGGTCATTGTGAACAAGAGCAAAATCAAAAGGGTTTTGGTGGATGGAGGTGCAAGTTTGAACATTTGTTCTCTCAGCCTTATCAAGCAACTAAAAATAGTAGAAGATTCCATTGACAAAGGTAAAGAAATCACAATAAGAGCATACAACGACCAAGAAAGAGTGTCTCAGGGCACAATCAAACTCCCTATTCAAGTAGGGCCGATGCTCATGGAGACTACCTATTAGGTCTTGGACCTTGATTTTCCATATAATATCCTCTTGGGACGCCCATGGATCCATGCGATGAAATCCGTAGCATCAACCTTCCACCAATGTGTGAAATTCACACATAATGGACAAGAGGTTACCGTCCATGGAGATCCCAAACCATTTTCATATTGCAAAACTCTTGAGGCCAAGTACTACAAAATCCTCCAAGTGCCAAAGAATGATGAGGGCCCGTCCATGTCATACATCGACCTCGCCATTCTCACATCCACTTCTACGACAGAGACACTCAACATTCCTACCATCTCTGACATCAAGCTCATTATACAGGAGGATGGTTGTGGAAGCTATAGGCTCCCTAACAATGCTTTTGTGATAGGAGAGTTACCACAATCTCCTCGGTCACGAGGACACCCACCACAAAACCAAGCTTCCACATCACGAGCCTCTCCTAAAGATTATCCCAAATTCACAAGCTGGAGAGATCTTGGCCAAGAGGACATGGAGACAGATCCATCGCATATGCTATACCAAGATGAGAGACCAATAGTTAATTTACCAATGGATGAAAGAAGCAAAGGTTTCCAAATGATGCTTGCAATGGGTTACAACAAAAATCAATGATTGGGACAAAACGACAATGGCCTTATAATACCTATCATGCCAGAGACGCGACCCATAACAAATCTTGGTCTTGGATGTACCCCTCCGAGAATAACCATACATGGCCAAAGTCCTCTGGTTAGAGCTGCCAATGCCTCTCCTCAGCCAATGCTAGTACAAGTACACTCACCAATAGTCACAGGTAGCAACACATATAACTTCATAACTGAGCCCTATATTAGTAGTGATGATGAAGATATCATATCTAATCTCCCTAGGTTATTCGAAGATACCACTTTGTGTATGATTAGTACCCTTTCCTTCGAATCCAATCATCAAAATCACGAGATCTATTTAGTGTACCCTCAACTGATCGACTATGACCAACGAGGACCACCAATTCTTGATACATTCGAAAATGATGAAGCACTCTCAGAATTCATAGGATTGAGGGATAACATCTCAGATGGGGATCATAAGGCAGGGTTCATAATGGAATTAGACACACAAGCTTATTATGGGGAAACGATTGAATCCTTCAGTCGCAAAAGTGAGAAAATAAGAATCATATCCAAGTCCTTGAGTGAAAACCACATTGTGGCACTCTCTGACAAGAAAATAGTAAAAAGAAAGGATGTATCCAATGGTGAAAACATCTCTGAGGTGCTCGAGGATGAAGGATTCAATCTTCCCTTAAGAGCTATTCATCAGAATAAATCAACAGTCTTGGCCGAAAAGTGCAATCTAGTCAACATAGGAACAGAGGAGACCCCGCATATCACATTCTATGCATAATCACTATGAATAGAAGAAAAAGAACTCTTAGTGGCATTCCTAAAGGAAAGACAAATAAATTTCGCATGGAGTTATGCTGACATGCCAGGGCTTGATCTAGAGACTGTGGTCCATCATTTAGCGGTGTATCCAGATGCAAAACTTGTCAGGCAAAAACTTTGAAAAATGCATCCTCAAATTGCCTTGTTGGTCAAAATGGAGCTCAAAAAGTTGCTAGATGCAGGATTTATCTGACCAATTGATTACCTAGAATGGGTGTCCAATTTGGTACCTATGTCAAAACCTGATGGAACCATCAAAATCTGTACAGATTTCAGAGATTTGAACAAAGCATGTCCCAAGGATGACTTTCCACTTCCCAATATCGATATGATAGTGGACATGACAGCAGGGCATGAGATGTTATCATTAATGGATGGATTTTTAGGATATAACCAGATTATGATAGAAAAAGAAGACCAACATAAGACAACTTTTACTTGTCCGTGGGGGACCTACTGCTGGAACATGATGCCATTCGGCCTAAAGAACGCAGGAAGCAACATATCAAAGGACCATGACATTAATCTTCCATGACATGATTCACAAAACAGTTGAAGACTATGTTGACGACATCCTAGGTAAGTCAAGAAAGAGAAAAGATCATATAGCAACACTAAGTGCTATCTTTGACAGATTAGAGGAATAAAAGGTCAGTCTAAATCCAAAAAAGTGCATCTTTGGTGTACAATCAGACAAATTACTAGGATACATAGTCTCCATGAGGGGTATCGAGGTGGATCCTGCAAAAGTCAAAGCAATCCTTGAGATGGAAGCACCAAGGAATTTAAAACAACTAAGAGGTCTCCAAGGAAGGCTCCAATCCATTAGAAGGTTCATAACACAACTAGTAGATAAGCAGAACCCATACTCTCACCTACTCCACAAGGGAGTAGCATACAAATGGGATACCAAGTGCGAAGAGGCATTCAACAAAATAAAGGAATATCTACTGACACTGCCAGTCTTAATGCCGCCCATTCCAAAGAAGCCACTGATCCTATATGTGTCAGCAACAATAGCAACCCTTGAGGCTCTATTAGCCCAGCATGATGAAAACGGAACTGAGAGGCCTATCTACTATATTAGCAGGACAATGGTTGGTCATGAGCTAAACTACTCATTCATTGAAAAAGCATGCCTAGTAGCAGTGTTTGCATCCCAAAAATTCAGACATTACATGTTGGAACATAAGATAAAGCTCATTGAAAAAATTGACCCCCTTAAGTATCTCTTATCCAAGGCAATGCTCACAGGCAGAATGGAAAAATGGGTAATGATACTGTTAGAGTATGATATAGAGTATGTGGAGAGGAAAGCAATTAAGGGACATGTCATCGCAGATCAACTAGCAGAAGCACCTATCTATTCTGAGAATCCTCTTGTCTTAGAGTTTCCAGATGAATCCATCTTTAACCTCAATGTAGCTGATCATTGGAAACTATACTTCGATGGTTCATATACACAACATGGATCAGGAGCTGGTGTCTTCTTCATCACCCCACAAGGAGACTGCATACCGAAGTCATATAAATTGGCATTTCCTTGCACTAACAACATAGCAGAATATGAAGCATTGACTATAGGCCTCAGGATAACAGTACAATGGAACATCATAGCTCTCAAGGTATATGGAGACTCTCAGTTAATCATAAATCAGGTCAATAATGAGTATCAAACTAAGGATGATAAGCTCACTCCATACAAGAAACTGGTGGAGACTTTAAAGGAATCCTTCATTGACATAACATTTGAGCAGATTCCAAGAACCAACAACAGAGCAGCAGACGCCATGGCTACAATTGGGTCCTTATTAGACATCCCTCACAACATGCCAAAATATGAATTTCTGATTAAGAAACTTCTCGTTCCAACATTCGAGGTACAGGAATAAAAAAATGTGTGTGTAATTGTTGGTCCTGGCGATCCTTGGTATCATGATATCTACACTTATCTTCGAATAGTAGTCATACCTGCTGACCTACCATCAAGCCTAAAACGAACCTTTATTAAAAAGGCATCTAGATTTATCATCCTAGGAGATACCTTATACTGTAGAAGCATAGAAGGTACCTTACTACGCTGTTTAAACACTGAGGAGGCATTAATCACTCTAACCGAAGTTCATAATGGTATTTGTGGTTCACACTCGAGTGTAATGACCATTGCCAAGAAATTGCTGAGGATGGGGTATTATTGGCCCACAATGGAAAGAGAAGCACATGATCATGCCAAAAAGTGTTTACAATGTCAACAGTATGGGGACCTCATCCATGCTCCAGCTCAAGAGCCCCATCCTATCGTCACACCATGGCCCTTCTCGCAATGGGGACTCAATCTCATTGGGAAAATCACACCCACCTCATCCAACGACCACAAATTTATCATAACTACAACTGAGTACTTCATGAAGTGGGCGGAAGCCATACCCATGACGTATATCACTAGAAAGTAGATTTCTAAGTTCATCTTGAACTATCTCATATGTCACTATGGTGTTCCACAAGCCATTATCTCAGATAATGGGACACTATTCAAAAATCAAGATGTTCGCGACTTATGCAAAAAATTCAAAATCCAACATCGCTTCTCCACCCCGTACTATCCCCAAGGCAATGGCCAAGCAGAAGCTACAAACAAAACTATCCTCAAAATCCTCAAGAAGACAGTCAATAACATAGGTTGTGACTGACATCTACAACTTAATCCTGCCCTTTGGGCCTATCGAACTAGCATCCGCACACCCACAAGCGCCACCCCCTTTTTCTTGGTCTACGGATCAAAGGCGGTACTCCCCATTGAGATCGAGCTCCCATCCTTCAGGATATCACTGCAAAACCTCATCACGGATGAAGAATATTGAGTGTCACGATTGAACGAGCTAGAGCTACTGGATGAGAGACAGATAGATTCTTTAAATCATTTGCAAGTCTATCAGAATAGACTCAAACAGAGCTACAACAAGAAAATCAGAAGCAAAACTTTCCAAGTCAGAGAACTGGTCTTAAAAGAGAATCAGAAGAATGTCCCAAACCCAAGCAGCAAAGGAAAATTCAAACCTAATTGGTTAGGACCTTTCATCATCACGATAGGTTACAAATCAGGGGCATATCAGTTATCAACACCCGAAGGGGAACCTCTGTAGGAGCCCATGAATAGCTCCCATCTCAAAAATTTTTATGCCTAAATCTTTCAAGGTATAGAACCAAAAAATCCAAAAAATCAGAAAATGTACTGAATAAATGGTTACTTCGGCAAAAACCTGGCAAACAGGCATCTTGGTGACAACAAACAAAAATCAAAAAAACAAAAAAAAAAGAAAAAGGATCAAAAAATAGTAAAGAAAAAAATTGTCCTCCAGTGAAAACCACTTTGGTAGCACTTTGGGCAAGTACCTCGGTGAAAACCTGACAAACAGGTGCCTTGTGTAAATAAGCACTTTCCACCCACTAGGATCTTTGCGGCTTGTTTGGCATCATCCATCCATTTCGCTTCCATCATTCATTGCACTCAGGTCTCCATCCATCACACATCCACTCACATCCGCACCATAGCTTGGTCCCGTGTTTGTATCATGATCCTTCCTAGTACTACTCGGCCCATCCTCAAGGTTAGTTTGTCTTGCCTTTATCAGAGTAGTCTATTGCATCATGTTGGGGGCACGTTCTCATTAGATCAGATTCGTGTATGATCTTAAAGTCCAAAAAATCAGAAAATCCAAAAACATCAGAAAATCCAAAAACATCAGAAAATCAGAAAATCCAAAAACATCAAAAAATTAGAAAATCCAAAAACATCAGAAAATCAAAAATCCAAAAACATTCAAAACATATCAAAATCCATAAACAGGTCAAAATGTGAGTCAAAAGATCAAAAATAGAGTCGTCTAGTCGAACTATGTCATCTCTAAGCTTGAACGTAGGCAAGGTTGATCTTTGATCATCCCCCGAGACATTTAGGTTAGTCCTTTAAGAGTCTGTCATAATAAACTAGCATCTCATCATGTATATCATCATCTATAAATCGGTCAAGTCGTCGGTTGAACTACATGGTCTCTGCATGTATAACATAGGCAAGGCTAATCTGTTGATCAGCCCCTGAGGCCCCTAGGATAGGGCTTTAGGTTAGTCTCTTGGTCAAAATCTCAGAAAATCTCGAAAACATTGGAAAATTGACAATTAAAACATTTGAAAACATTCAAAAAATACCAAAAACAACCTCAAAACATAGCAAAACTCCAAAAACATCCAAATATTTGAAAAAATCCATCCACCTCATCTCACTTGCACCCGCATAACACCATCCATAATAAACTGGTCATCACCCTAAACCTTTGGTAAAACAGTCGGAAACAAGTCTAGCAGTCAAATGTGAAAACCTAAACTGTCAAAATCTCAAGTATAAGTCAGTCAACAAGCAAGTTGGTCAACTCCTTTCTTATCAATGGCATATAAATCATAAATCAATTTCATCATCGTTTGATAAAAGCATGTCCTAGGATCCATTCCGACAATGGGCACTTTTATCAAACCAACCACTTTGGGTAAATGAAACGACGTGCCATTAACATGTCCTAGGATCCGTTCCGACAATGGACATTATCTTTTGGTAATAAGTTTTGGCTCCCATTTTTCGAAACATCGTTTCTCTCAGCTAACGGTACGAAGAACATTAGTTTGTTTGTTCACTTACTTTATCTTGTTTGATTTATCTCATTGTGCTTATTCCAAGGACCTCTTGATGATATCCAAACGAAGAATTTAGAGAGATAGGAATGGGGCAACGATCATTATCTTTTTGTCTGCTATGCTTGTTGGATGTTCTTGTAAAATAACTTGGTGAATACTTGCTTTGTTAGATATGTATAGAGGATGCTTTGGACAGCTTGTTGAATATTGCATTGATTGGTTATACCTTTCTGTGTTTTGGTCTGAGATGTTTAAAACTTCTAAAGTGCATCATAGCAAGGTTTTCGTATGTTAGGTGTGAACAAGAATACTCCTATCTATTTGTTGAGTCAAAGTCCATCACACTAAGCACAAACGCCATCCTGGTCCTTTATACCTTGATGCATCATGCTTAGGGGTGTTATCAAACATAAAGTAAGTGACCTTTTAAAATCCCAATCCTTGATAAGCAAATCATCCATTTCTCATCATCTCTATCATTATCATCATCATCTCTCATGTTGATGTTGAATCCTCTTGTCATCATCTAATTTCTTCATTTTCCACACTAACATCTCAAACATGAATAGTTAATCATCATCATTAATACATTCATCATGCATCCATCTCATCATCATGATATAGATCTTTTAGTCTAAGCATCTCTTAAATCATCATATTTGCATAAGTCATACATTTGCATAATCACATCGTCTCATCATCATAATATAGATCTGTTAGTCTAAGCATCACATTGCATAATCATCGCATATCACATTTGAATGAAATGAACATGTAAATTGACATTTGTAATTATTCTTAAATGATAGGAACATGTGAGGGCATCCAAGAACATGTAAATTGACATTTGTAAAAAGCTCGACCAAAGTGAAAAAACAAAAATTCAAAAGATTAAGTCCTAAAGGACTTCTATGAATAAGATATATGAAAGATTAACTAGTGCTTAGGATTATTGGTAGAGTTACCATTGTATTTTGGGAAAATGGGGAGTGGGTTATTTCTAGGGTTAAAGATTACCCATTGGGGGAAATTACTTATGCATAGTTTATAATGGCCTTAAGTAAAATAGATTTTAATAAAATGTAGGTGAATATAATGACCATCACTCAAAGTATTGAGTGAGAACACTTTGGCCAAAGTAGTGTGATTTTCTTTTGCTCCATTATCAGTTCATCGTGTCTATGTAGTGCATGCTAGTTGCAAATTGTACAAATTACAAGTTCTAGTCAGGTAGGGCACAACACTAAGCTCAGTGTGGTTTGTCCTATGGGGTTACCCAACCAATCTCTTTGTCGAAGGGAAGGGCCATCTATCATAGTGTTGGGAATAAGAGTCCATTTAATTGCTATCCTAAACATATTTCATGTATCTCCCAAGTCCTTGAAAAGTGTTCCCCATTACTAGGATTAGAAAGGGATTAAATTTGAATGAAATGAACATGTAAATTGACATTTGTAATTATTCTTAAATGATAGGAACATGTGAGGGCATCCAAGAAGAGATCCTACAAAATAGGAGCACATGGGGCACCCACATGGAAGGTGGAACCCACCTTGTTTCACTTAACTATTTGGAGGATTGATAACTCTTATGTAATGCATGTCATGTTCCTACAAAATAGGAATTGATATTTACAATGTGTGTGGAGTGGTACTATCAGTTCATTTTTAGTTCAATTCAGTTTAGTTATGGATTAGTTATCTTCAGTTGCATGAAAGATAATAGCTTGATACTTTTAGTTAAGTGGGGATGATCAATCATGCATGATGTTTGCATGAATGGTGGAGAGATATGTTTTAGTTAACTCAGATTGACTTGGACCCGCCTTGGGCACCCAAGTTGGCATCTTTCAGTTAACACCTTTTGCATGAGAAGATATTTACAAGGATTAGTTAAGTGGTGTCCATTCTTGGGCGCCAAATTTTAGGTCATGGATGCAAGATATCTTCGTAACCAACGATCAATTAAGTCTTTAGTTTGGGACGTCCAAATTGATGAAGGACTTGGTTTGATTTTTTTTTCATGGAAGAACTCTACTTGCACAAGAGTGGTGTAGATATTTGTGAGGAGCTTTATCCTCTTGTAATTTTCAACTCTTTGGAGTTCACAATGTTCACAATTATCTATTAATTGCAGCAAGTTGAAGAGAGTTCTATCAGAGTTTATTTGTAGGTTGTGAAGAAGCAAGTTGAAGGCAAGGAAGCATACCAATCAAAGATTGATACAAAATTATTGTAATTTTGTTCTAAGGTTAAATAATACAAGCAGTATTGATTCTAGTGGTGGGGTTTTTTCCCGAAAGGGTTTCTCCATGTATATGTTGTGTCACTTCTATCTTTTTGTCTCATTCTTCTACAATCTTCTGTCTCTTTATACAATTGGTAAAATTGAATTAATTAGATTAGTCACCCACAAAGAAATTGTGACAAAGAATACTTAATTTAATCTACAGTGTCATAGGATTACAAGTTTTAAGCTACAGTTTCACCTTCAATTTTCAACACACATGATAGATGTGTGGGGTACCGCATATGAGTCCATGGTTGGTGGAAAAGTGCTTGAGTGATGGTTCTCCTCCTTAGTAGGTGATAGGAGACCAAGATATGTGAAAGGCATATTCTTGGACCATTTATAACTATTGCTTTGAAACTCAGTTGAGCTATGTATGTAATTGTGTACATTCTTGGAATATTGTAGTTTTCGAAATTATTACATTGAAATGGAATCCTTGTTTTATATTGTTATGACATATAAGTTCATTTGTTCTCAATAAAGAAAATAAATTTTGTATTGCTATGTTTTGGTATCATGGTTTATCACTTGAGGTGAAAACATTGGAAATTTTACTGTGAAGAACACCAAGGTTTTTATAGTTTTCATTCTCTAATTGGTTTGAAGTACATGAATTTACATAAGCACTATTAAATTATTTAGAATGTGCATCCAACTTATACAAAGTGCCAATTCATGCACCCTTAGCCAACACCATAGAACCTCTAGTCATTTTACATGTACCGTTCGAAAAAGAAACTTGTACACCAACATCATTAAGCTTACTTGCAGACAAAAAATTATGAGCCAAACCTGGTATGTGCATTACATCATTTATTCCTTTAATTTTTCCATTAGGAAATTGAATTGAATCTGCCACGACCCACAATTTGAAGGTGAGAATCATCTTCCAAATACACCTTTCCAGTAGCATACTTTTCATAGTTGGAGAACCAATCTCTATGAGCTTGGTCATGTGAAAAGATGCACTCGATTCAATCACCCAAACATCATTTGATGCATGAGTCGCCAAGGTTGAAATGAAGGCATCTGCATGACTTTGAGAAGATTTGTTGTCGGAATAATTTTTGTTTTTCTTCTTCTTCTCTTCTTTGCAATCTTTTTGGATGTGTCAAGTCTGCCCACAATTCCTGCACTTCACCTTGGACTTCTTGCCAAGATACTTTGATCTCCCCTCTAACTTTGATTTTGACTTCTTGTCCTTCTTCTTGCTTTTCTTTTCCAGTTTTCCCTGGACAAAAAGAGCCTCCTTGGCCATCTCAGAAGATTTTCTTCACATTTCTTCTAATAGTAGCGAAACAACCACATCTTTCATCTTGAAAGTGGTTTTTACTCCCAATAGCCATTACTAAATGATCCCATGTGTCAAGAAAAGAACATAACAGAAGCATACAACGATACTCATCATCAATTTTCACACCAATAGATGTCAACTAAGCAATAATCATGTTATAAGTATTGAAGTGATCTGCTACAGATGCCCCTTCCTCCATTTTCAAAGAGTACAATTTATTCTTCAAGAATAACTTATTCACTAGTGATTTTCCTTGATAAATATCACCCAACTTCTTCCATAGAAGTTTCACCATCTTCTCCTTGAGGACATTCAAGAGAACAAAATCAACCAAGCACAGTCTGATCAGACCTTTGGCTTTTTGATCCTTTGCATCCCAATCAGTTTGAGACATTACTACAGGTTTATTTCTAGAAACTACTTCCCAAAGATCTCAATCAACAAGTAAATCCTCCATTTTGAGTTTCCACAACTCAAAATTGCCACCACTAAATTTGTCAATTTATATTCTTCCAAATGTGCTTGCCATCTCAAATTTATAACATGTTTTCAAATTGATTCTCTCTATAAAACTCCCACTTGACAAAATCAACACAAAAAGCCTGACTCACCCACAAGGATAACACAATTGGCTAGGCTCTTATAACGCTTGTAAGGAAAGCTAAGTGCAGAAATGCCTTCCTAATGCTAATTTTATAGGAGAGAGATATAGAAATTTGAACAAAACTTTGCAATTCACAGTTCCCTTAAGATGCACATTGAATAACATAATAGAGAATTAAAACATCACACAATTTGAACACCAGATTTATCGTGGGAAAACCCTTATAGGAGAAAAACCCACACACCAGGTAAAGATCACTTTGTATTATAGTAAATACAATTACATTCAAAATTACAAAACTTATATTTTTAGATGTTCATTCACAATACAATTCTAGTAGCATTTGATTACACAGTTCTTCGATTCATTCACCTCTCTGTTACAGTAATCCTTTGTTACCATGCATACATTCACAATATTCGCATTATAGCATTTTTCTGAATATTTGAGAAACCAATGATTTCCAAGAAACATTTGTTTCCATCTTTTATTGGTACCAAACCATCAGAAAAAACGTAACTATCAATATTCACTAAGTTGTATCGGGGCTTCAGAGAGATCGAAGTCAATCTCTAGCCAAAGTTGCAATGTTACATCGACACAAGCTTACAACTCTGTGATTGTTACTTACCACACTTTGAGCATGGTCCCCACGACCAAGATGTCTCCTCCATGTCACTGTTACACAATTGACTTATGTCTTACTTGTCATTGACTCCGCCTATCGGATCATCGAAGGGACTGACTTCTAGCTTCCTTCAAAGTCTACTTTTATGTCTGATGAAGAAACTTGGTAACCTTAACTGTTCATCGAAATATCAGAGGGACTCCATTTTGTGTCCCGACAACATAACTCTATCACATTGACAGAGTGTTAACTGCTAACACATAACTGCCAAGGAGTTAACTGTTAACTACTAATGCACAACCGTGAACCCTTAGTAAACAACCCATCAGGACTTTGATGGGACATTACTCAAATTCCCATTGACATAGCATTTTCAAACTGATAAAGTTTAGATCCGAACGCCAATACATTTGAGGCAATAATTTCTCAACAGGTAGTAGACCTCACAAAACATAGGATACTCTTGGAAAGACACATTGTCTCTTCTAAGAGGATCATGAGTTATGTTGGTCTACTATTTGAAGTCCCTTTGACTAGGTACATTCTACCTTTCATTTTTTTATGCTCTTTTAGACCAATCATAGTTTCAAGGATTGTTTTGTAAATATTGTCCCAACATTAAAATGAGTTGCAGTGTTAGGAGGTGGTATACCTTTTTCATTTCTTGCAAGTTTGTATGATAGGTTGTTTATTGTGCTCATCAACTTGTCTAACTTTTAATCTATAGTCAAGCATTTAGGTAGAGGTTTTTTCTCAGGTTGGGCCATCTTAATATCGACCTTCTTAGTGTGTTATCTCAAATCCCTCATGTTACTCTCAATTTTGATATTTGTGGAATAATCTTTCCTAAGATTCTATGGGTTTTTATCCTTGAGACAATACCCAAATTTGGCATCAAAGATACCACTATCTAATACAAGACACATAGAATCATTAGGTTTTAACTATGGTTGTATCTTTTTGATTGACATTATAAATGTGTTGCTAAATTGAACAACAATTTTATTAATATACTTTTTAATGGTTTTGAGATCATGGATAGAAAAAATAGATGGCTTTACCACCATAATATGATATAAATATTCTCATGAATTATTTCCATGTGTCAATGTTGCTGTCTAGGAGGCCCATGTACCACTCCTTTGCACTTTCCTCTAGATACTACACAAAAAAATTCATCATCACATGTTCATCTTCAACTTTGTATCTATTAATGATATTGGTGAAGTGGTTGAGATGTTCCTCACCTGTAATTGCATTATTTCCTTGGAGTCTTGAGATGTTTCCTCTAATTTCATTTGGAATAGGGTTAGGGTAACTTGGCATGCTAAAAAAAAATCTATTTGTTTATATCTATTAGTCTCAAGAGGATACTTGATTAGAGGAATCTCTAAGCCAACCTTCTAGAGTTTATTCTCATATTTTTACCCATGATGTTCATGTTGTTGTTTCCATACATTCTTGCTTGTTGGCTATGGATGTTCTGATGTTGATCATTGGGGACAATTTGTGAGTTTACCTGTTGATTACATTGTTAAACATTTTAGATATGTTGGTTTTTATTTATTCATTGATAATTATATGCAAATTGAGCCTATTGTAGAGCTATTTGAACCTCAATCTCTCTTTTCCTTTCTACAAGATGATCTATGAGATCAATCCTATCATCCACTTTTCTATCCCTTCTTTTATTTTTTAGATTACATGTTTATATCAACATCAAGAAAAGAGAGATCTTGCTTCATTTCACCACTTTCTATTCATAGGAAATCAATCTACTCATCTACATTCTCATCGCTATCACTATATTCACGATTTTGTGCATTGTCTCTTTTTTGAACCAATGAACTTGCATTATTTATTTTAATCTCACACCTAAGTCTATATGATTTTCTAGTATTTCTCACTATGTTATTAGTAGAATCATCTAAAGTGTAATGGTCTCTTAAGTTAATGAACATATCATTTCTATTAGAGGCACCAACTAACTCTATGTTGTGAGAATTTACATTGTGAGACTTAGTTGTGTCTTTAGCTTTCCATGTAGTACTTTGTCCTTTTCTCTTCTCGGAGTTCCTTCATGCCTTTGTTGATGCTCAAAATGCATGTCTTTTTTCATGTTAAATATTTTTATGTTTTCTTACTATTTCCAAGTTGAAATCACCAAAGAGTCGCCAATCTTCTTCCCAAAAGAGACTATGATCTATCTTATAGCTATGGTAAGAAAGGACTTAGTACAAGACTTGCAATCTAAACTCAAAATTAGAAATTTAACTTCTCCTCCTTGGCAATGACACCAAAATGTTAGGTACTAAATTTATTGGTCCTTAATTGTAGGGATTTTATACACTTTGAAGGCTAGGGGTTATCTTTAGGAAGGTAAAGTCGGTCTCATCCAAAGACTTGGAATGGTTAAATGCTAATTACAATAGTGGGTAAACTCTCTTACTCTTTGGGCTCAACATATACCTAGGAGGGTGTTCCTATAGTTCACTTAAACTAGTTAACATATCAGTTTAGAATGTTTGATCAATGCATCACATAGATACCCTTTTGTGTTCTTGACCTCTAAAATTTGTCATTAATTCAAGGTATCACTAGTTGAAATAGACCTTTTATAGTTTATTCTACACATTGTTAATGTGTTTTGAAGATAATAATAAGTGTACAATTCATAAATGATTTCTTTCAACAAATTTTATATGCAACAAGGTATGTACATGTTGGGCATGGTTCTCCAAACATTTGATAGTTCAAGTCTGCTTAGTATTAGTCACTAGTTATACTATTGAATAATGGACATGTAGATTTCCTACTTCTATTTTTATAAGAATTGATGGAATGATTTTATATTTTGATGAATGTGGAAGGTTGAGGTCCTCATTGAATGGTGCCTTATTGGGTAATAGAGTTGTGTCCAACCATTACAAGAAATAATCAATAAAGAACAACAAAGATATTGTGCAAAATAAATAATTTTGCATAATAATCCCTCTAAATTCATTAATGTTCATCCATAATAGGTAAAATATTATCACATATCTAATGAAAGCATCTTAGAGATTGATCCCCCAATTGGTTGGAATGACCTCAATAAATACAGTGAAATTTGGAATGCTTAAAATTTCTAGCTCTATGTTGTAATTTTTTTTGATTCGTAAGAGATAATTGTATAAGTTGCCAAAAATTTACATATCGTCTGCATAGTAGGTTGCAAAATTTTCAAAATATCACCCTTACTAGCCAACCCAAACTCGATTTACTTGTCACGAAAGGCTCCAAATAGTCACCAAAAAAAATGATTCACTACACCCACTCCCTAAGACCAGGGAGGCAAAACCAAAAACCAAAAACTGATTCATTTTTTTGAAGAGTTTGCAGACAATCACCTTCACCTCGGCTTTAGGGGTCCTTACATCAAGCAAAGATGCTAAGAACCGGGAGACAATGTGGGTGTTAACCCAATTCATGTCTCTTGGTTCACCAAAAAATCCTTGCGCAAAATCATCTTAACAACTACTATTGTGTGATGATTGATCCTAAGCATTATCCTTTTCAATTGGTAGTCAGTTATGTGCTTGAATGTCGTCTATTGGGCCTTGCAATTGAGTTGGATGGGAGTGTCCTGCCCTATACTCACCATTGCCTTAGACAAAATCTCAACGATGAATTTTAAGCGCTCTGCCATGACTACCATGCAGAGCATGCTAGAAAACAAAACCAAAAGATGGCAAAAAATGTGCTAATCTGCAGTCATTTAAAGGAATTCCACCACCAACTTTGCCCAACTTACCACGTTGTGCAACTGTAATCATGCCCTGCCAAAATTCCTTAGCACCCTCCACTTGTCCTCGATTGTGTAATGTGCCTCGTCACAACACACCAACTGGGAGATGGGTTGTATCAAACCTTGAACACCTGTAGACTATCTCATCATTACTTGTAGCTGTCGTCACCAAAGGCACGAAACAACATAAAGAGCTTTTATTATGTGTCCTTTCGCCACCCTAGAAACACGAACGAAGTGCAAAAGGGTGATCAATGAAGAGATTAGGCCATTCGCCCACTCATTGCCATTTGACTTTGTTTGCCAGTTAAAATTGCCACGCGGACCCAGACCATCCATATTGACCATAAATGGGAGTCAACCAACCACAACCTTAACCATCTACGAACCGCAAGTGAAGTGTTGATATTCACGATCTCTCCACATCCTTATTGTGGAGAGACACCCCCCATCCACCCATGACTCTATGTTGATAGTCACAGTCTCTCCAATCTTAAATGCCTCAATCTCTAATCCACTACCATTTCAAATCTCTACCTAGATTACATATTCCCTTAGTCTTTGACATATTTTATACTCTTTTATCTATCAATTTGACTAATCTTAAAAGACAAAATTTTACAAGCTGCTCCAGTAAATTCACAGAAACATTTTAAAATGTCTGAACGGTTACAGTGATCTGTGGTCTTCAAAAGCAAGTACAATTGGAGAACAACCATTATGAAAAACAACAATAAAAAACCAATAGAAAAGAGGGGCTCATAGTGGAGTAGACTACCTTCAGAGGTCCACGTGAAAAAAAAATTTGGACAGTGGACCTACACATTTAAATTTTAGCCAGATATCAAAACTAATGCTCTCCGGTGGGTCACAGGTTTGATGCTTTTTGGAACAAAGCCAAATAGTAGAGGTACTTAGCTTTTGTCACCATTATCATCTTTGCTTCGCAAGCGACTGAGACGGCAGCGAAGTTGAAAGCAGGAGAGGAAAAAATAAGCAATTTGCATTTCTATTTCCATGACAGAGTTTCGGGACAGAACGTGACGGCCGTGGAGGTAGCGCACGCTCCATCGACCAAGACTTCGCGCAATTTCTTCGGATCGGTAGTGGTGATTGATGACCCATTGACAGAAGGGCCTGAGCTCACCTCCAAATTGTTGGGCAGAGCACAGGGTCTGTACGCACTGGCCAGTCAGGAGGATCTTCAACTGCTAATGGCGGTCACTTACGTTTTTCAGAGTGGAGAGTTTAATGGAAGCACACTCGCCGTGGTAGGGCACAACGCTGTGTTTAACGAGGTTAGAGAGATGCCCATTGTGGGAGGAAGCGGGAAATTCAGGCTGGCTCGAGGGTATGCCCTCGCCCGCACACACTCCTTCGACCTCCAGTCTGGCAATGCAGTCGTCCATTACAATGTTACTGTGCTTCATTATTAGGATTAGATGTGTTCATTATGGGGAGCATGAATCAAGTAAGTACTTGATCTCTTAGATTGCATGGATTTGCGTATTACAGGAAATTTCCTGAATTTGAACTTTGTTTAATGTGAAGTGATGGATGCCTCTTGTCTCTTGTGGATTCGCTCTGAAAGGAAATATCAGGATTTGATTGAGGGATTGTGTGGCCCATTAAAAAGTATCTTCTCCCATCCACATACTTTAGGAGGTATAATGTTTATGTCGGTAAGGAAATTATATGTAGAGTAAAAAGTTAGGAGGGTATAAAAATAATGAATGGGTTATATATATATTATTTTATTTATAAATTTTGTAACAGTTATGTAGTAGAGAGGCTATCAATATTTATAGTAAACATTTCATTTTCTTTTGAGTGCAGTATCGTGTATATATATATAACAATTCCAAAATAAATCTATTGATATAAAATTATACGATACTGTACTCAAAAGAAAATGAAAAGTTTACTATAAGTATTGATCGCCTCTCTACTACATAACTGTTACAAAATTTATGTGAGTATAAAAATAATGAATGGGTTAAATATATATTATTTTATTTATAAATTTTGTAACAGTTATGTAGTAGAGAGGTGATCAATATTTATAGTAAACATTTCATTTTCTTTTGAGTACAGTATAGTATAATTTTATATCAATAGATTTATTTTGGAATTGTTATATATATATATATATATATATATATATATATATATATATATATATATAGTGGTTATGTAGTAGATAGGCGATCAATATTTATAGTAAATATTTCATTTTCTTTTGAATATAGTATTGTATGATTTTATATCAATAGAGTCATTTTGGAATTGCTATATATACATATTGAGAATAAGAATAGTGGATATATGTGTGTGTGTGTGTATGTTTTTATATACATGGATATGTATATGTATGCATATATGTGTATATATATGTATATGTATGTATGTATGTGTATGTATGTTTGTATATAAATGTATATGCATATGTATGTATATGTATGCATATATATGTATATATGTGTTCAATTATTTTTGTTCTTGTTAAGGTTTGTATTACATTTTTGTCTTTTTAATTCAAGCTTTTCTTTAGTCATCATACTTTTACCTATGCATCAATGTTGTAAATTTTGTTGATGTTCAAAGATAAAAAATTGTAGACTATCTATTTGGTCAGCTTGATTGGATTTTATCCAATTTAGATATTGTTGGATTGTTGCTTGCTCTTGGTTGGAGTCATGGTTTACCTATACATTTAATTTAATAGTAATTATACATGGAATTGAAATACATTCATTATACTATTGTAGTAGCATAGCATGTTGGAAAATGTAGTAGAACATGGAAAATTGACAAATAATCAAAATTCATATAAACACACGTAGTTGTGAAATGAATAAATGTAAAAAAAATTGCTTAAATTCAATGAGAGGAAGAGCAAATATAAACTTATATTTACCAAAAAATCGTTGATAGGCATCACCTTATGTGTAGTTATTTTTGGATTTGAAATGGCCCCCAAGAATACCTTGATGGCATTCATGAATCACTTGTCCAAACTATTCTTGGTTCAAACACTAAGCATTAGTTTTCTCAAATTGAAACATACTTTTGAGATTGCAATTTTAGGGTTCTTTGTTGGCATTCATTCTTTCTAGTAGGGCACTCCATATTCAACAAATTAAAAGCTAATATCTTTAAACCTAGGATCATTTTCCCATGATAAACTAACATGTGCATGACCAAAATCATTTTAATTTAACTCCATAGCTCTAGGTTTACATTTGCCATCAAGTTAGCCAAATCTTGACCTCTTACCAACTTGGTCATTTGTATCTCAATGTCATACTCTCGGACTTTGTTTATCCACCTACACCTTTTCTCTAAAGCCTCTTGTTGAGTAAGAACATCCTTCATGGTTGTGTGTGGAATATATATAATAAATTTTGCACTAATAAAGTATGGCCTAGAGTTCTTTATGACTTTGAATAAGACATATTTATGCTTCTCCATAATTGAATAATTTAGCTTCAACACTTATCAGGATTTTCTAAAAAAATGATTGGTTACTCATATTGTTCCTTGTTCTTTTGAAGTAACACAACAACTATAGTATGGAACAAAATAAACGAGAATAGCTAGAAGGGCTTGTAGTATTCAAGGATGATCAAAATTGGCACTTGATAGATTTATTAATTCTTATGAAGACCTCTAATAGTTCTCCCTTCCATATGATTATTTTTATTTTGTTAGCATGTTGGAGATAGGCTTGGTATTTTTTATTTTTTTAGAAAAAATGACCTTAAGAAATGTTTCACCCAAAAAAAGATTACACAACTTGTTAGGATTTTTTGTCAAGATTGAGGAGTTAAATTACCAATTATAATGCAACTTTAAATAATAGAATAGAGAAATAAATAATTCATAGAAGCAAGACAATAATTTTTTTTGCATGGTTCACCCTTTGGGCTATGTCTATAATCAACAACTATTATGTTTTATTATACTTCCAATAATAAACAAATACAAAAATAACCTGCAATAATATACTGTAACATATAACTTCAAACTATGCTATGCAATCTTCACACGCTACTACCTATTACACCCTCAAACCAGTGATACACTCCACATGCTTTGCTATGTGTTCATTCTACTGAGAACTATGACTATTAAACTTCTTTTGTGCACCATTCATTTCTCATCATAGGTTTCCTTTTATGTGTGCAATAACTTTATGTTGCGACTATTCATATCTAGTTCGCATGCCCATTGATATTTCAATCTATAGTAGATAAAACTACCTATTTCGAGTAGTTTGATAATTGTTTTTAGTATAATTTATTTACAAAATTCGTTTAATAAAAACTACCATTTTTTGCTTCGAGGGCGTTGCCCTCAAAATCTCGGCCAACTCCCCTGCACTCCTCCATTAATTAATTTGGGGGAAACCACACCAGGAAAAGTGGCCAAAATATTAACTTCAGAGGTTTATCAGGCTCCACAGACCAGCTCAACTAATTATTTTGAGCCTAGGAATTAGATCGATTGCCTTAATCTTTTATGGATCAATTTATTATGTCCTTTGACATAATGTGTCTCAATATTTTTCCCTCTTCTATGTTGGACACACACTTCTTGGAATTCAAGGAGATCCCATATATTCAAAGCACCTTTAGAAGATATGCTCCAAATGCTTGAAGTGATCTCTTTTATCTTTAGAATAAGTCAGTTCATCTTGAAAAAGAACTATTATCTCATCTATTAGACTTACAAATACAACACCCATGTATATTTAAAATGTTTTGACCCTCCATTGTTGAGTCCAAACAACATTCTCACATATACCTATGTGACCCAAGGAGTTGTAAATGCTATCTTTTGTTTCTTAGACTCCTTGACCATTACTTGATTATTCCATAAGAAGTTGTCTATCATTTGCATCAACATAGAATCAATCACCTTCTCCAATAGGTGATCCACGCTAAGAAGAAGATAGTTTTCCATAAGGTATTTGGCATTTAGATTCCTAAAGCCTACACATGGCCTTATTTCTCCATTCTTCTTCCTAACAAGATTGAATTTTGAAACCCGATCTAAGTGTTGCATTGGTTTAATATATCCCTTCTTTTAGATTCATCAATTTCGTTTGCATCTTGGGGGAAAGGGTAGGATTTCAATGGGTCTTATTTTTGGAAAAATGACTTGGCATCTATCTAGCTCAATTTGAATTATTTTTGGAAGAGGTCTTCCTTGTATCTTCAACTCATCTATGACCAAGAAAAACACTTCTTAAATATCTTGAATATTGCTATCAACATCCTCTTCTTTGTTGGTTGTAATTTTACCAATGCAAACCATTTTAGGATTGGTATATGTGCCTAGGATTACACCTTCTACATTATTTTCATAAATGAGTTGACCTTTATTCTTGTAGTGGTCTACAATATCAAAAATTCCCTCCAACTAAACTATCCCTTTGAAGATCGTGTTGGTATTTAACTGCATTAATTAATTCCCTTGTGGCATTTATTTTATATCCTCAGTCTATTCCATAGATTCTCATTCAATTACTTCACTATTTAACTCTTCCATGTAGTTTGAGAACTTGTAAATCTATTGAATTTTATTGAATACTTACTATCTATAAACATTGCCAAGTGTAGTAGTGTTGAGAAATGTGACTCAAATTTACTGGTTTGATCGACTTCCTAGAGCAATTGTGACTTTCTCCTTCATTGGCCTGACTTAAGTCATTGGGTTTCATGTTTTCCTAATTTAAGTCGCAAGGTTCTAAAGTTTCATAACCTCTCAACTTAGTGACTATGAAGCGAAGACTTCTCATTTTTGTCAACGTGTTGTAGGTTTTGGGAACTTCGCAACCTTCGATATGAGGTTTTGAAGTTCGGGTTTTCAATGACAGAGCGATCCCATTGTTGTCAGCGAGTCATGGGTTATAGAAACTTCACAGCCTCTAACAAGAGGTTTTGAAGTTCAAATTTTTAGCAACATGGCAACTTTGAAGATGAGGGATGTGAGGACCAATTGGAGTGGTAAAGTGAACATCAATCTCAAGACTTTCTAATATCGGTGGGAGATGAATTGGTGTCCCCTCGATATAGCGATGGGTGACCTAGTAGTCTTGGTTGGACTTGATAGGATAATGACGATGGTGCATCATAACAAAGGCTGACGGGTGGTGATGACATGGAGGTCAGATGGCATTTTGGCCTATGTGCTCAATGAACATCAAAGAGACTATAATGAATGTCTCTTCGATAGAGTGACATGGTGTTAGGTGAATAACCCTAAGTTCAATGATGGAGATTTGAATGACCGCTTATCTGATGGCCAGAATTAAATGCTAGATGATGGCATGTGGCTCAAGGTGAATAGGTAGCTTGTTGGTGAAGTCAGCTAGTATGGAAACCCTAAAGTAGGGTCGATAGATGAGGTGGCTTAGAGTGATGGTTATTGGACTGGCTGAGAGGCTGGGTAGCTGAGAGAGAGAGGAAGACTATCTTGAAGAAGAGAGATGAATCTCGAAGGTTGAGAGACTTATAGGCTGAGTGGTTGACATACCAAGAGGTCGATGGTCGGGTTGAGAGACTAGGTAGCCAAAAGAGATGTCTCTCAAAGAGAGAGGTGGTTGAGAAGGGTTATGTTGATGGATACTCTCTGGAATGGAACAAGATGTAAATCTCCTATAAAGTTCATGACCCTGATATTGTATTTGTAACTGTACTTTTATTGTTGAATAATACAATGGCGATCTGGGTCTTTTGGAGTGTAGGGTTTTTTACCTGTAAGGATTTTCCCCACGTAAATCTATGTGTTCATGTTTTCTATTCCATCTTTCATGTTTAATGGTTTTGTGTGATAGAATCTATTTAGTGTTGTTGTTTGGAACTGGTTAGTTTTGCATGAGTTTCTCTCAAAAGAATTACCTTGGCAAATGAACTATGTTTAATTCTTCTTTGTGGTATAGTAGTGCGTGTCTTTGAGGCAATCCAAAGATAAAAGTTTCCAAAGGAACTACTGATCTCAAATGCCCTTTCTCAGATAAACCTGATATTTTCCCAACAAGTGGTAACAAAGCCTTCTTCTGGGTTTTTTTTCTGCCTAGAGATGTTGGTTCTGGGTATTCCTTTTGTGAATATTTTTTAGTCTTCCAGGCTTGAGGAAACTTGGAGGAATCGGTTGATGTATTAATCCTTTGGTGGGTAGAAGTTCTTGCTTTTCTGTTTAAGTTTCTGTGACAACACGCAACATGGAAGATGGTGAAGATGGAGAAACTGGAACTGATCTATGATTGCTCAAACAACATTGCATGTAAAGGAACAAGACCTATGGATAATTGATAGTGGCCGCTCCAATCACATGACTAGAGATACAAAGAAATTCATTAAACTTGAAATGAGAAAAAGAGGCTCAGTAAGCCTAGGTGATAACACTGCTGTTAAGATTTGTGGTAAAGGAATTCTAAGCATAGATGGGAAGAACAAACTAAAGATGTGCTCTATGTGGAAGGTCTAAAACATAATATTCTTAGTGTCAATCAGATGTGTGATAATGGATACAAAGTTGTATTTGATTCTGAAGGCTGCAAGATAAGAATAAATGGTAAAGTTCAATTTCTCAAGGGATAAGGACTGATAGTAATCTCTATAATCTATGTGAAGTTGAATGCATAACATGTCTAATTAGCCAAGCAAATTAGAGTTGGTTGTGGCATAAAAGACTAGGACATGTAAACTTTGACAATTTGGTAAAGATAAGTTCAAAAGGTTTGGTAAGAAATATGCCTCAGATTGTAAAGCTTGAAAATATAATTTGCAAAGAACGCCAACAAGGAAAGCAAACTAAGTTCAAGTTTCCTACAAAGGATTATTCTACTACAAAACCCTTGGAGATAATTCATACTGATCTATGTGGTCCAATGGGGATAAGGGTGTTTCAAGGAGAAAGATATTTCATGTTGCTAATTGATGATTATACTAGAATGGCATATGTCACATTTTTGAAGGATAAGGCCGAGGCATTTGAAGCATTTAAAGCTTATAAGAAGCTGGTAGAAAATGAGACTGGGGGAAGAATCAAGTGTCTTAGGTTATACGGCCATGGATAATTTATGTCAAGTGAATTCATGGAATATTGTGAAGATCATGGAATCAAACGCTAGTATTTAGCTTCAAGAACACCACAACAAAATGGTGTGGTAGAGAGAAGAAATATAAATATGAAGGAGATGGCTAGAGCCATGTTGAATGAAGCAAACTTTCCGGATACATTATGGAAAGAAGCAATACAAACTGATGTATACATTCATAACAGAGCACTTATAAGATTTAACAGTGGTAGAATGCCATATGAATTGTGGTTTGGTAGGCTTGCATTAGTCAAGCATTTCAAAGTATTTGGTAGTAAATGCTATATTAAGAGAGAAGATGAAAATTTAGGAAGTTTTGAGTCAAGATGTGATGAAGGGATATTTTTGGGGTATTCCAGCCAAAGCAAAGCTTATAAGTGTTATAATAAGAGATTGCATAGAATTGTAAACAGTGTACATGTCAGGATTGATGAAAGTGCAAATCAAGGTAAGCCCAACAAAAATGATCTCGAAAGAGAATTATATGATGAGGATATAGGTGCAAGAACATAAGAATAAGAAGAGAATGAGCAAGAAGTTGAACGTGCTCCTACCAAATATGTGCAAAAAGATCATCTTGCAGATCAAATAATTGGTGATAAGAATGAAGGTGTGCAGACTAGAAGAAGGCTTGCAAAGAATAAGGAACAAGTGAACTTTTCCCTCTTATCACAGATTGAACCAAAAGGCTTTGCTAAAGCCAGTAAAGAATAAAGTTAGATAAAAGCAATGGAATAGGAACTCAATTAGATTGAAAAGAACAAAACATGGGAATTGGTTCCTAGACCATCAAGCAAGAATGTAATTGGCACTAAATGGGTGTTCAGAAATAAAATAAATGAAGATGGATTTGTGGTCAGAAACAAAGCAAGATTAGTGTGCAAAGGATATGCACAAGTAGAAGGTATTGATTTTGAAGAAACATTTGCTTTAGTTGCACGATTAGAAGCTATTAGGATGTTTCTTGCATTTTCAGTGTATAAAGGTTTTAAAGTATATCAAATGGATGTCAAATCTACATTTCTAAATGGAAACCTTGAAGAGGAAGTATATATTGAGCAGCCATAAGTTTTTCAGCTGTTAGAGAATGATGATTATGTTTGCAAATTGAAAAAAACACTATATGGTCTGAAGCAAGCACCAAGGGCTTGGTATTCAAGACTAGATCAATATCTACAACATCAAGGATTTAAGAAAGGTGTGCTGATAGCAATTTGTATCTCAAATATGAAGGTGAGTATATGATCATTGTTGTAGTATATGTAGATGATATTATATTTGGTGGTAGCAATGATGTAATGTGCAAAATATTTGCTACAAACATGCAAGATGAGTTTGAAATGTCCATGCTAGCAGTGTTAGTTTTAATATCAGATTTAATAGAAAGAAGAAATGCAACACATGAACAATAAACACAATAGTTTACCCTAGAAAACCTTCCTTGAGGGAGAAAAACCTAGCACAATATATCTCTTATATATAGAAAGAATAAGAGCAGAAATTTTCTTTAAAACTTGGCTCACACACAAGGCCGATTTGATGTAATAAGAGATAGCACATCTCCTAGGTACAAATATATAAATAATATAAGTTCTCCTTGATACCGAACTGTTGATGTAAAAAAATGATCTACTGCAAACGTACGAACTCCCTCTTGAAGTGTGACTTGCCTCTTGAATAATCGAATGATCAAATGAATGATCTTCACTTGGTATATATACAAATCAAAGGTGTCCTTTCATTTAGGGTCAGCCTCTTTCAAAAAATAAGGTGACCTTTCATTTGAGTCGGCCCATAAATAATAAATAATATTTATAGCAATTTTTCCTTGCTTTTGCATTTATTTATTATATATTATTATTTAATTAGATTGAAAAATATCTCCACCGCTGTAAACATCAACACTCCCTCTTAGCTAGGGAGGTTTTTTTCCTGTAATTCTTCTCAAGGAGACTCTCGACATGATGTACACAATGGCTATACCCAACTGTGAAAAACCACATCTCAGTCTTAGAGATGTACAAGAATCCATCACAGAGTCTCTCAATGTGATGTTGTCATGGAGTCTCTCAACATGACATCCACCATGGCTAGTCCCATGTGTTGAAAGAAATATGTGCACAAGTGTCCATCATGGAGTCTCTCAACATGATGTCATCATGGAGTCTCTCAACCTGACGTCTCATCTCAGTCTCAAAGATGAACAAGGGCTCACACCTCATATTTCTTTGTCTCATAGAAATATACGCTACAAGGGCTTTCACCTCGGATTTCTATGTCTCAGAGAAATATACACTACAAGGGCTTTCACCTCATATTTCTCCGTCTTAGAGAAATATACACTACAAGGGCTTTCACCCCATACTTCTCCATCACAGAGAAATATACGCTACAAAAAATCTTCATGATGATGTGACTCTGTTTGAAGCTCCAAGTACGACATAAACCTCCTGACCTCCTTGTGCAAGGTTGCCTCTGTTGGTTTTTCAGACTCCCTCTGAATGTTAATCCCTCCTCTTGATCGACTTTAGAATAAGAAACCTTCTGAATTGACTTTAGAGCTTGGCTCCCTTTGAGTTGTCCCTATGTCAATTTCCGTAGAAGAGTCATGTTGTGTAGACCTTAATTTGCAATCTCGAGGAAAGTGACTGTACTTGTCACACTTGAAACATTGAATGTGAGAGAAATCCTTCTTCTTCTTCAGTTCTGGAGTAGAATTTGGTTTTTTCTCTCTATTTCTCTTTCTTCCTTTGCCTCTATCTCTAGAAGTATGTGTAGCAAGAACTTGATTTTCTACATAATGATAGTTTTGACTGATTCCTCTTTTTGCCAACCTAGACTCTTCTTGAATACAATCAACTCAAAGATGATCAAAATTCGGCAACTTGGATCTCCCATTGATGCTCTGAATAAAGGGTTTCCAAGATTGAGGAAGACCATTTAGTTCCAACATAGTAAGATCTTTGTTTGCAATTATATCCCCAATAGTTCTCAACTAATCTCTCAAATCAGAAATCTTCATAAAGAATGAGATGACAGAACTATCTTTAGCCATTTTTACATGGTGAAGTTGTTGTCTCAAAGAAAGGGCAATGCTGGTGTTGTTGATCTCATACAATCCTTTTAGAGTATCAAACATTTCTTTAGCTATCTTCAACTTGATGATGATCGGTGCTAGGTGATTCATCATAGAGTTTATCATGATCTTTCTAGCCTTTGTGCCATTTTTCTTCCACTGGATTTTCTCAGTATCATCATAAGGCTCAGACATATCACTTTCCACGAAATCAAGAAGATCATTCTCCTGTAATGCAATGAGTACCCTGGGTTTCCAAGAGTTGAAGTTTGAAGCTCCATCAAGCCTATCTTCTACCTTGACACCACTCGCCATCTTTTTTTTTTTGCACAAATTCACCTTTAAATATTTGCACTAGATAAAAAGTTGACTTGATTGCTTAAATAAATTTGATCGGATCTTTGCTTAAACCCACTCTGATACCATGTTAGTTTTAAGATCAAATTTAACAGAAAGCAAGAATGCAACACATGAACAATAAACACAATAGTTTACCCTAGGAAAACCCTCCCTCTCAAGGGAGAAAAACCCAACAAAATATATCTCTTATATATAGAAAGAATAAGAGCATAAATCTACTTTAAAACATGGCCCACACTGAAGGCCAATCTGATGTAATTAGAGATAGCACCTCTCCTAGGTGAAAATATATAAATAATATAACTTCTCCTTGATATCGATCTACTAATGTAAAAAATTGATCTACTGCAAATGTACGAACTCCCTCTTGAAGTGCGACTTGTCTCTTGAATAATCGAGTGGTCAAATAAATAATCATCACTGGGTATATATACAAATCAAAGGTGTCCTTTCATTTAGGGTTAGCCTCTTTCACAAAACAAGGTGAGCTTATATCTGAGTTGGCCCATAAATAATAAATAATATTTATAGCAATTTTGCCTTGCTTTTGCATTTAGTTATTATTTATTATTATTTAATTAGAGAGAAAAATATCTCTACCACTATAAACATCAACAAGAAGAACTCAAATTTTTTCTTGGTTTGCAAATTACACAAACTAATAAAGGTATATTTATATCACAAACCAAGTATGCAAAAGAAATGCTTATAAAGTTTGGAATGGAAGATTGTAGACCAGTCAGTACTCCCATGATATTGGTTGAAAATTGAGCAAATATGATGAGTTACTTAATGTAAATCAAACTTCATACAGATCTATGATTGGAAGTCTACTATATTTAACTACATCTAGACCAGATATAATGCAAGAATTTTGTATGGTAGCTAGAATTCAGGCTAAACCAAAAGACTCACATGTAAATGCAGTAAAGAGAATCTTTAGATACATGCAAAGTATTGTTGACTATGGTTTATGGTATCCCAAAAATAAAGATTTCACTTTAACAACATACACAGATGCAGATTGGGCAAGAAGTGTGGATGACAGAAAGAGTACTAGTGGAGGAGCCTTCTTTTTGGGCAACAGATTAGTTTCTTGGATGAGTAAAAAACAAGAGTTTATCACTCTTTCTATAACAAAAGCAAAATATGTTGCAACAATTGTATGTTGCATGCAAGTCTTATGGATGAGGCAGACATTAAAGGACATCAAGGTAGAGTAAAATGAGCCTATCTCGATTCTCTGTGACAATTCAAGTGCCATTAATATCTCAAAGAATCCAGTGATGCACTCTAGAACAAAGCATATATCAATGAAGTATCACTTCACCAGAGAAAAGGTTGCAGATAAAGAAGCCATCATGGAGTATGTTGCTACCAAGGACCAAGTGGCTTATATATTTACAAAGCCTCTTCCTACAGAACAATTTGAATACTTGAGGAAGAAGCTGGGAGTAGTTTCTCCCACCACATATCACTAAACATTAGTGATAGGGAATATATCCAAGGGGAGCTTCAGGTGTAATCAAGTCATATAAAATCTTGTTTTCACAATTTCTAATGATTTGATGGAGCATTTCCTCAAGGGGAGTGCACCCTTTTCCATTGATGTCAAAGGGGGAGAAATGTGATGCAAATTAGAAGCTTGCTGAGAAGAGAAGAGATGTATGTTATAGGGGATTTTTTGTGTTACATTGTGAATAATCAATTTGGTGTAGAGCTTCAATAGTACCTGGTTGAGTAGTTAGAGTTTTTCCATCAATGCCAAAGGGGGAGATTGTTGGCATATTGTTGTCATTGATGTCAAAAGGGAAAACCTAGTAAAGGAGATCATTGGAATGATTCAACAAAGGATGAGTGTGAGAGTAGTGGATCTAATGGCGAATTTGGTGGTAGTTTCTTGACGAGTTTTTCAAGAGCTTTCTAGAAAGGTATTTTGCAGTTTGTGATGTCAATGGAGATGTTTGCATTTATTGGTTCATGCTCTGGATCTAGGGCCAAATTTGTAAGGATTTTTAGAGTTCAAAGTTTTCCTAACCTATGTCGCAGGGCTCTCAATTTTTGAAACTTCATGAATATTATTTTGTTGGGTTTCAACTCATTATCAGAACTTAGTTTAGGTCCCATAGCATATGGGACATCCGATCAGCTAATCCCCGATGGTTTTTAGTGTCAAAGTCTTTGTTGCATAAAAAGGGCCCCATCCTTTGTGTTATCAAAAAGTTGCCTTATTCGGAGTTTTAACCTATAATATCTTGTGGGATCCGAACCTAATTTTAAACCGATTCCCCAATCACTTGATAGTCCAACCTATGATACTAGTCAGTCCTTTGGAGTCCATCAAAGGCTGTCCTCACAAGTCCATAATATCAACTGATCAAACTTTTAGGATAATATTGCACACACCTAAATGGTTCTAGCCTTCAAAATTGTTGATCACTCGATCTTCTGATAGGAAAGAGGGGTCTAATCCAAAGCACACATTTGATGATGGCAACAATTGTACCACTTTTTGAGGCATGTATATGCTCATCAACTTTCATCTCATTTGTTTGTGTCATACAACTCAAGGGAGACTCATGGTGATGAAGTGGATTGGTGATATCATCAATGGTCTTCATCAATGTGACTAAGTCATATCCGCGAGAGTCAAGCATTAGTTCCTTTGATGGCCCAATGATCACTTTATTGATATGACCTTGTGTGATTCGAGAGAGAATGGGAGGCGTCTCTCTGACAACCTAATATCTATATGTTGGCATGTTGCATATTTTCATAACTTAGTAACGTCTGACAACATGTTCAAAAGTTTTAACTTGTAGTGACTTTGTGATTGTGCAATAAGAAGGAAGGAAGCATTCCATGCGGGATCCAGGTATAATGATGTTGCTGATAGTGATGACATTGCTAGCACATGGCATGACAAGATTGGATGAACCGTAATCCACATCCTTGTTATGGATTACAAAGCGTTGATATGGATGATGATGGTGCAGACATGAGGATGACAAGTGGAGTGTGGACCCCAGGTGGAGTATGGAAGCCTTATCGGTGTGAGTGAACATCATTGATAGGACACTTAAGGTTGTCCCCTCGATACAATGATGACCTTCCTATAAGATGAACAAAGTGACATCGCCAGGACCTTGAAGGTCTCTTCGATAGAATGATAGAAGAGTGAATGCCGATTGTGGGACCGCCCAAGATAACAATTAATGCGTATTGGTGTGACATAGGCACATCGATAGGACTGGGGATGGTGTCCTCTCGACAAAACGATGAAGTGCTAAGTGGGACCCGAGTGTGATGATAGTTAACAGATGGAAATGAATGAGTGCTCAATATGTCATTTTGAATCAGTGTTGTGAATGATGTGGTGATGACATCATGGATGGCATGTAGGTTGTGGGCCCAATTAGATAACATGGCAAGCATATCAATGTGACCTGCTTGTATCAGCAGGAGTTTGGATGATATGATAAGATCAATGACGAAGATTTAAATGATCGACTATTGGACGGTCATGACTTAAAGTTGTAACAGTGAACGATGATCATAGGATCATGGGGCGAAGGTGTAGATATATGACTAGAATTCAAATGTAGAGATCTGAATGACTATGACAAGTGTGAATGAGGGTTTCAACTAGTAACCGACATGGAAATCATAATTAAATGTTTTATCTGTTTCAACAACAATTATAATGAGATTTGATGCACAAGGTGGCAGTTCAGATGATCACAAAGACAAGAATCAAGATAAGATCATATTGACAAGAGAATACATTAAATGCACAATCAGATTTTAGAAATCGATGGAGAGAAAAAAGGAAAATTTTTTGTATCAAAAATAAATGTTGTGTGGCTCTATGCAAAAGTAGCTTGTTGGTGAGGTTTGCAAGAGAAGGAAACTCTAATAGGATGTGAGGGCTGATCTGGTCGATGTAGTGGATCTCAAGGTAATAATTGCAAGTTGGTAAAGAAGGAAGACAATTAGGTATTTTATATATGGTTGAGTTTTCAAGAGTGTTAATTTAGCATGTGTACAAAGTGCTGAACAAAGAGATGTACAACTGAGAATATGATAGAGAAGAGAGTGCAGAGTAGAGAAGAGTGAAGAACATAAGTATGTGTTGTTGAGAGTGTAGCTACAATACCAAAGTGTAAGTTATAATAAGTGCAACATTGTATTGTATGTATTGATGCATCTTAGGTTTATGTAGAACCACTCATATGCATATTTGAACTTGTAATTTTGCAAGAGGTTGTAGCCTCCATTTCCATTGAGTTGTAGCTGAGATCAGGTTGTTGTAGCATCCTTAAATTTGTTGCTTCTGAAATAGGGAGTTGAAGCTTCCTTGGGGTTGTAGCCCTTAAAACCTGTAATTGAGCTTTTATGTTTGTGAGGCTAGATTAGGGTAGTAGATCTGATCCAGGTGGATCCAAAAACCTCAAAAAATATCAGTCTCAAAATCTCTCAAAACCGACATCATCGGATAGAGCTCGTTGACACAATCCCAACACAACTTAAATTGCGTCAAAAGGAGGTTGTATGCAAGAGTTATGCTTGGTCAAAGGTTTGGTCAAACAAGCAAATCAAGTGTCCAAAAGGTGAAAATTTGATTGTCTCAAATCCATGCAAAAATGGCACCAAGTCGTAGTGCTTGTCGTGCTGATTCCAGAACTATCTTCAGTTTCAAAAATGGAGTCCGTATGAGAAAAATAGAGCCAGTCAAAGTTTTAGTCAAAATGATGATGCTAGCATGTGACATGGCAATCTACTAGATGGTGACGTGGAATTGTAGGTGATGTGGCAAAAATCTTCAAAAAATTCACGTACCTACTTTATTTATGAAAATAATGTGTGGAGGCTCATTTAATCTCACAAAAATCCATCGGATTTTGTGGGATCCCAATCGGATTTTGTGGGATCTAAATCTCCTAAAAATCAACGAAATTAACTCATAAGAAAAAAAAAAAACCTCCTAAAATAACACTAAATTGTTATTTTATTTTTAAACTCAACCCTGTAAACTCAAATAGCTCGTCAATATAATAAGACAAGGGATTAAAAAACAAATTCCAATTGTTTTATTAACGGGTTGTTTAATGTTTTATTTTTAAAATGGGGAAGTTATTGTTTTTATATAAATGGGTTAGTGTTTTTTTGTAAGGCTTATAATTATAAAAGCCAAAGGAGGGGGGTTAATTTGTTATTTTATTTATTATGGTGGTTTTTAACCCCATATGCAAAATTTATGTATAAAAGGAGGTGATGTGATAGGGCCTTTATGCATTTTGTGGAGAAAATTCGGATGTGTTTTTTGAGAGAAAATTTTATACTCTTTGGAGGAATTTTTGGGAGAGAAATTACAAGGTGTTGATTACACCAAGAATTGTAAGATTGTAAAGAGAGAGATTGTGAGTGATTAAAGCTTGGATATTGTAAGAAGGCTATTGAAGCTTGGCGATATCAATAAAGTGGTCCAACGTTGAGAAGTGGACCTGGAGATGTAGCTCAAATTGAGTGAACTCCGTTATCAAGTTGTTTGTGTCTCTCTTCCATCTCTTTCTTGTTCTCTCATTTATTTTGGTGTTATATTCTCTCATGAATGTTATTATAGATAATTGTTTTAAAGTGTTTGAAAGCATTACTCGGTTTCATAATTTCAACAGTTAAGATACATAACCATGCATTATCATTGGATCAGGAATTAAATCTGTAATTGGATTAAGTTTTGGGAAACTTTAACATCCTAGTTTACAGACCAAGATCCAAGTAGCATTTCTCACCGTGGTTTTTCCCATATTTGGTTTTCCATGTATATCTGGTGTTATGTGTTGTTCTCTATTGTACTTGTGGTTATTATATTTGTTCATATTTCAATCTGCACATCTGAGTTTAGGATTGAATCTGCAAAAGTCTTTAAGAATCAAAGTTTTAATATCTATTGATTCACCCACTCTCAGTAGATCATTGTGTTCTAACATTGTGAAAATCTTGTGGGTTGTCTTTACCTACATGTTTATTGTCGGAAAACTTGGAAGTGGACTGCCTATATCCTCGAGATCTGATTTTGTGTTGGTGTAGACTTGTTAGTTGGCCTTGTTTGTGCTCACTTATGCATAGGTCTAGCTACTTTGAGATGCGAGGATGGATGGTGTTTGAGTACTTTAATAGTAGGTTAAGGGGACCTATAACATGTTGTATCATGATGTCATGGATAGCTTGGATACACTGCTTTGTGTAATCTTTTGATAGTGATGGTAATTTTTTGCTTGGTATGAAGATCTTGGTGCCACTTGGTATTGTTGTTAGATGGACATGTTGTTGTGTGGACTTGAAGGATTTTTAGATTAGCAGATGTTTGGTCATGATGCTTAGAGAGCTTGGTTGTTATGTTTCAGTGGGAGCTTTAGCAATGACTGTGGGTTTCATCACTTGTTTATGGATGGTCTTCTCTAGTGTTGTAGATGTTACTAGGAGGAGCTCTTAGATCCTCTTGCTATAGAAGGGTTCTTTCGCATTTGCATGGACACTATTTGAAGATGTGCAACATCTTGGAACCATGGAGGGTTCTTGGAGTCTTTGGTTGAGGTGTTAGTGGTGCTTGATAGGTGATGTTGGTTTAGATTATGTTTTGTTTCATGTCATGGTATACTCTTGATTCAACATTAGAGTTTTGGCATGATTCATTACTCTTGAGACAAAGGAATGCTCACTTGGAGCATGGTATCTCCTAAGGGGGATGGTAAGATCATGATGTCATCATAAGTTCCTAATTCAGATGATTGGAGCATTGGACATTGGTCTAGTGATTCTCTATGATTTTGGGTACATTGGTCATATGCTTGAAAACTTCATGATAGTGCAGTGATGCATTTGGAGTTTAGCATGAGATGATCGTTTGTAGGTGTTCATGGATACATGGAGAATAAGGTGAGGTTGTATCTCTCTTAAGAGGAGAGAATTGTTGTTGAGATGGTTGCTCTTGATGATATTTCAACATAAAGTCTTAGAAGCCTTCACCTTAGTTGGACGTCAGTTAAACAGAGACCAATGAGGAGATTGCTCTTGGAGGATTCATGATGGTTTGCATATCTTGAAGGAGTATTCTTGTTATCTACTCTTGGTCCACTCAACAGTTTATCACTTGAGAGGTATTCCCCATTGTTTCTCTCAGGTGTTTTATGCTTTCTTTCATGGATATGGATCTTGAGTTGTATAGTTAGTTCTAAAGTGTTCATTTGGAAGATGTTTGGCATGGCCATCTCCATATACATTTGAGTTTAAAATGTCATGCATTGTTGAAGGTTGTTAGGAGATGGTTTATGGGTTGATTTCCTAGGGTGGGAAATGGAATAGTTTGATCTTCTTTGAGAGGCTTACATCCATATTGATTACATGATATATATGTTATGTTTGATCTTGGTGATTGAACAGTTGAATGTTGTTAAGGTTTTTCTCTTGGGGTTTTGAAGGAGATCATACTTGATATAGTTGACATTTAGAGGTGTATGTAGGAGAATTTTCTACAGATACATGATATGCGCAGGTGCTCTCTTTGGTCTTGGTTCTCTTCATGGATGTTTGGTTTCACAATACATTGGTATGAGGTTGTTCTTTATCTCTTTCCTTTGTTGGGTGTGTATAGAACTTGGGAGAGTTGTCAAGATTTGCGGTGAGAGTTGTTCTTATAGGTTATTGGTCTATAGATTCCACGTATCATTTCAGATGATTCCTTGGTACTACATGATGTGGTTTACACTTCTTGTATGATGCTATTAGTAGACTCATTATGCCTTGATCTTTCAGATTTGGCTTTACCCATGCAGTGAGAGTTTTGTTGGAAATAGGGTGCCATTTAATTGCAATCGTAAACATTATTTATTTCACGTGTCTCCTAAGTCCTTGGAAAGTGTTCTCAAATACTAGGATTAGAGAGAGATTAATTTTGGATGAAAGAATGATGTTAATTGACATTTGTAATTAATTCTAAATGATAGGAGCATGTGAGGGTGTCCAAGATGAGTTCCTAAATAATAGGAGCACATGGGGCACCCACATGGAAGGTGGTGCTCACCTTGAGTTAATTTAACTATTTGGAAGTAGGAGATAACACTTCTATAATGAATGTAAAGATCCTAGGAGTCAGGGTTTGATGTTTACATGCATGAACTTTAGTTTAGAATTAGTTTAGTTCAATTTAGTTCGGTTCAGTTCAGTTTAGTTATGACTGAGGTATCTTTAGTTAGTTTTAGTTGAATGCCAGTTGACTTCTGTTAACTTGGAATGCATGACTAATGACTTAAGTTGCATGATAGATAACAAGTGACTTCCTTAAGTTAACAGGGAATGACCATTCTTGCATGAATGGTGGAGAGAGATGTTTCAGTTAACAAAAAATGACTTGGACCCACTTTGGGTGCCCAAGTTGGCTTCTTGGAATTAACTCCTTTACATGTTAAGATATTTCAGAAGGCTAAGTTAAGTGGGCCCACTCTTGGGTGCCTACTATGAGGATAAAGCCTTGGAGATATTTATAGAATAAAGGTTGAGTTAGTACTTCAGTTTGGGACACCCAAATGGATGAAGGAGATGATTTGACATTGTTCTTCACGGTTAAACTCTACTTGCAAGAGATAGATGTACCTTTTAGGAGGTAGGGATTGAGCTTTGTACTTGTAACTCTTTTGGAGTTTACAAAGTTTTTTATTTCCTATATATCTCAAGCAAGTTGAAGAGAGTTTGTATCAGTTTTATTGCAAGTTGTGAAGAAGATTTGGTGAAGAAAAAAGAAGCATCTCATGGAAGAATTAGAGTTATTGTAATCTACTTCAGAGATTAAATAATACATTGATTCTTGGTGGAGTTTTTTCTTGGAAGGGTTTCTCCATGGTATATACTGTGTATATTGTAATATTCTTTCTAATTCTTCTACAACCTTTTGTCTTCATTCTATGTAAGTGGAATGAGTTTTTTGATGTTGATATTAGCACTTACTTTGGGTGCTATTTTCAATCAAGTGGGTTTGTGTTCAGTTGGATGGGAGTAGTCAATTTTCTGGTTGTTGTTCTAGTTGATGTTCTATCTTGTTTTCTGGAGGATAACTTCATGGTTGTGTTCGGGTTGAAGCTTTTAAGTTGATATTGCTTTTGTATAGCTTGTGAGCACAATGGAGTGGTGGCAATGTTGAAGCCTTTTCTATTTGTTGGATATGATGCTTGTGTTCTTGAGACTAGTGCATATATGCCTTGGCTCGTTCCCTTTTCCTATGTTGGATGGCTGGAAATGTTGGTTGAGTTGGTGGACATCTTGGATGTCATTGCAAGTTTCTTAGTTGGACCACAAAAGCATTGTTTAAGATTCTTGAGATTGCTTTGGAAGGAGCCAATAAGTTCTTCGTCAAGTGGGAGAATGTGGAGAAATGTGACTCAAATTTACTGGCTTGATCAACTTCCTAGGGCAGTTGAGATTTTCTCCTTCATCGGCCTGACTTAAGTCACTGGTTTCAAGTTTTCCTAACTTAAGTCATGGGGTTCTAAAGTTTCATAACCTCCCGACTTAGCGACTGTGAAGCGAAGGATTTTCTCTTTGTTGTCGGCGTGTTGTGAGTTTTGGGAACTTTGCAACCTCTGACATGAGGTTTTGAAGTTTGGGTTTTGAGCGATAGAGTGATCCCATTGTTGTCGACGAGTCACAAGTTTTGGGAACTTCACAACCTCCAACAAGAGGTTTTGAAGTTTGGATTTTCAATGACATAGCGACTTTGAAGCCAAGGGATGTGGGGACCACTTGGAGCACTAAAGTGAACATCGACAAGACTTTCTTATATCGATGGGAGACAAATTGGTGTCCCCTCGATATGGTGATTGGTGACTCGGTAGTCTTGGTGGGACTTGATAGGATGATGATGGTGGATCATAACAAAGGCTGATAGGTGGCGATGACATGGAGGATAGATGGCATGTGGGCCCATGTGCTTAGTGGACATTAGAAAGACTGTAATGAATGTCTCTTCAACAAAGTGACATGTGTGTTAGGTGAATAATCCTAAGTTCGACGATGGAGATTTGAATGAACACTTATCCAATAGCCAAAATTAAATGTTGGATGATGGCATGTGGCTCGAGGTGAATAGGTAGCTTGTTGGTGAAGTCAACATGTATGGAAACCCTAAAGTAGGGTTGATAGACTAGGTGGCTTAGAGTAGTAGTTACTAGAGTGGCTGAGAGGTTAGGTAGCTGAGAGAGAGGAAGACAATCTTGAAGAAGAGAGACAAATCTTGAAGGTTGAGAGGCTAAGAGGCCGATGGTCAGGTTGAGAGGCTAGGTAGCCAAAAGAGATGTCTCTTGAAGAGAGAGGTAGTTGAGAAGGGTTAAGTTGTCAGATACTCTCCAAAATGGAACAAGATGTAAATCTTTTGTAAAGGTCGTGAGCTTGACATTGTATTTGTAACTATACTTTTGTTGTTGAATAATACAATGATGATTTGGGTCTTTTGGAGTGTGGGGTTTTTTACCCGTAAGGGTTTTCCTCATGTAACTATGTGTGTTCATGTTTTCTATTCCATCTTTTATCTTTAATGGTTCTACGTGATTGAATTTGTTTAGTGTTGTTTGGAATTGGTTAGTTTTGCACAATTTTTTCTTAAAATCATTAATGTGGGAAATGAACTATGTCTAATTCTGCTTTGTGGGATAGTAGTACATGTCTTTGAGGAATTCCAAAGATAAATTTTTTTGAAGGCTCTACTGATATCGAATGCCCTTTCTGAGATGAACCTGATATTTTCCTAAGAAGTAGGTCTTGTTAAGAATTAAATATTAAGTTGGCATTGAGATGACACTAATTTCCAGTCAAACTTAGAAACATCAATAGCTATAACATCTTCAATATCAATTATAACTTTGTATAAACATAGGGTTGAGCATTATGGCGCTGGACGTCTGTGGCTAAAACCATGGGAGCAATTGTCATGTTCTCAGGAACATCAATTTCCAGTACCTGACCAGCTGAGTAACAAGTGTATTGAAAGTATTCTTCAAACAAAGCCATAGAGAATGAGGGCTTATCTTCACTAGAGAACCTCATAGTTTGGTTACCCACACCTTTAACCCTGTGTAGAGGAAATTTCCACCTCTTCTAACTTGTGTCCATGGTGTGGCATTCCTCCAACAAGTCTCTAATTCATAATTTAGTTTTCAAGGAATGTCTAGCTGAAAAATCATGGAAATATAATTTGGCTTTATGACTATGAACTATGACCCATTAGGAAAATGAATTGCTCTCATCTTCAGATTGCAATTATTTTCCAAAACCTTGATTAACTCTATGTCCACAAAGATGTTGGGTGCTACAAGTTTACCCAAATTCAAATTCCACGGGTTTGACATTGGGCTATGCCGAAATTTCTTCCTATAATGATAAATAAAGCGGTCGTAACCCATACATGGAGTCCATACATCTCCTAGATTTTTTTGTTTATCTACTAATGTCACACACGATGGGTTAAGCTATGCTATTCTTCTGGATTTTGGCCTAGAACCAAGACATTGATTGATTAAGTCTTGATTCAATTGCCTAGATTTAGTTCTTTGTCTTTTTTGTTTTTGTTTGCCTGGGGTTTTTTCTATCTCAACCCTACTCATGCAATGCTTTCATCTACTTACTAAGAAAATACTTTGAGTTGAGTCTAGACCACTTAGATAAATGCTGCAAATTTCCAGCTGCCTACCACCATCCAACTTGGTTCTCCAAATCCTTCAATTACAATTCACAGTGATTTCAACTTCTTTGAGGCCGTATTTATAAAATTTCAGGGTAGTTCATCCAACCCTAGTTCATAAATGGTGCTCACACCACCTTTATGATCAAGTTCTTCATTAATAGCAGTAGTCTCATTGATATTTTCATGAGTCACATCAATCAGACTAATCATCATATCATAACTGTCAAAGAGACTTTTAATTAAAATGCCTGTTGTTTCTTTGATATGTTGGTATGGCAGTGTTTTTCCCTTCCCTTCTCTTGTTTACCACACTACCACCTTGAGGCTTCTTGTTGTGAGGTTGCAGTGTATACTGCTCTACCACATATGTTGCTCACCTTTCCGATGGTATAGCCGTGTATACTTTTGATCATTACTTGAAGAGTGTCGATGAGACAATCTTATTTGTCTTACCAATATCTCAATGTCTCATTGACATTAGATCTTATGTTCCTTCGATGTTGGTTGGCGATGTTGATGAGACAAGTTAATGTCTCTTGCCGATATGCCATTGTCTCATCGACAATTACTTCGTTATATGCAAGAGTTGTGTTTTTCCGAGCACTTGCAGGTATACCTTGTCAATGTGACATAAGTCATTCTCTCCTTGATATGCCCATATCTTGTTGACATTCACTATTTTACATGATCGATGGGACATATAAATAAGTCTCTTCGATAGAGGGGTGTCTCATCTACGTTTCTGATTTGTGCTTTGTGTTAATGTCAGGGAGACTTTGGAGGGACTCTCATTGACATGGTATTGTCTTGGCGATATGCTATGAGCAATCATAGGAGTATTTCAAAGGAGGAATACACTTTGATGTTGTGATCAAGGGTTTTATTTAGAAGCTCACGTGAGGGATTTTATTAAATTTAAGTTATTATGACATGAATTATATGCATATGGTGGATGTAAGAGATGAGTGAAAATGGAAGTATGGAAAAATAATTAGGATGGAATTTTGGCTACAACACAATCCATGTTTAAAAAAGGATGATTCTTATGGCCTAAAATTTGAAATGCTTTAGTAATATTATTTGTGTCGATACAAATTACCTATTGTAATATCCTTAAATTGTTCAGTCTTTGGTATGAATTGTTGGCAGAAAAAATTAGGATTACTTGGATGCTTCTTCCATTCATTTTGTATCAACATATGTTTGTGAAGACACAAAAGTTAATAGCTCAATTAGGTAGAGCTTTTGTGATTTTCAAATGAAGAGTAAGATACTTTTTTTTTTTTCTAGATTACATTCATGTGCATAAACAAAATCAAAAGATTACATTACTAGATTGCACTTATGCAGATGCATATAATATAGGAAAGATTGCACAATCCTTTAAAAAATGTAGTCTTTATTGATAATGTAAATGTATGTTGTTCCACACAAGTTGTGGAACTGACTATTTGAATGCATATAATCAAAAAACTATACATTTATAGATACAAAAGAGAAAAATGCACATAAAGAGAAAGGGGACCCGTCATTTCCTCAATGACGAATTCTGGTTGCTTTGTTCTGCATCATCTTCGGTCTTCTCGCTTGTTTAAGCCTCCAAGTTGATGTCTTCCTTGCTACTCCTAGGTTCCCTGCATTTGAGGGAGAAGAGTGTTGTTAGAGAAATGAAGGATCACCAGTCAAAATATGTGCATACATCTATAAACATATAATTTGATCATGTGCATTCAAATAACTTGCATACCATAGATGTCCAGGAAAACAAGAAAGTTATCAAACATATCTATCATATGATCGGTTTTATCTAACATGTTTTCTCATTGTGTAGGTATAGATAAAATTAGGTTGTTTTGTTTATCTAGTTACAACATGTGGGGTGAAATGTGGCTCCCACAAGGGCTGAGCCCAACTTGCTACCCTATTGCTTCATTTGAGAAGGATAATCACAAGTAAACCATCCATGAAGCATTAAAGATCAATCTTTGCAAGGATAGTGGAGTATGTTGGTAAGGGGTAATCTACTTATTGATAAAGATTTATCCTTCTTAATAAGAACATTCCACTATCAACATAGCCATGATTCTAACAAAATTGATCATCAAGGATTCCAAGATAGTTTTCATTAATAGTTTGGTTAAAAGTAAGCAGCCCCAAGCATCATAACAGTCACAAAAATTCAACATGAGGGGCAGTCATGTAGATTAAAAGGTTACACAATAGTCATCACTTGCAAAGATAGAGACAACATATTTCTACATAACAAATTAAATTGAATGCATGAAGGGTATAATGATGAAGTCCATAATAGTGAATGTTGCTTAAGAGGGATTGAATGACAAAATTTTGTATCAAGGAGAACAAGGTAACCTCAAACTCCATTGTACCTGAGTATGATAGTACCTGAGCTTCTAGTGTTTCTAGATGGAACCTATAGTAGAAAAGTGTAGTCTCCATCTAAAGGAACCATCTTCGGAGCTCTTCCCTAAAATGAGGGTTGAAAACATTAGAAGAAAATAAATACCATAATTCTAAAGTAACAATTTGTGTCAAGACAAATGTCAAAAAGTATAATTAAAAAGACAAATCCTTACAATTGGACCTAAAATTGGACCAAACAGATTTATGGTTTTATCTTTAGAATGTAGGAACTTTCTCTATCATAGCTTCACAACTTGAAATTGGATCTCAAATTGGACCAATAAAATTTATGATTTTATCTTTAGAATATAGGAACTTTCTCTATTTGATATTCAAGACCTCAAATTAGATTAGAAGCTTGATATATTAGATTTATGATTTTATCTTTAGAATGTACAAACTTTTTCTATTGGATATTAAAGATGTAAGGTTGGATTAGAAACTGGATAAGCAGATTTATGATTTTATCTTTAGAATGTAGGAACTTCCTTTGTCGGATATTTGGAAATTCCTACACACAAGTTTTGCTTAGGAGAGAAAAAGCTCAGAAGTGTTTTACACCAGCTCAAGGTACAATCCACCCTGGTTATGACACCAATAGCAATCCAATTTTTTCTGAATCATCCATACTCGAACGTTGTATCACAATCTATTCTTCCTGCACATAAAAATGCCACATAGTAACCCCTTCTAAATAAAAATCAAAATACCATGAAACAATGAGTCCCCTATATTAGTAAGTAGGTAGTCTATAGGGCATAGTTTGATTTTACACAAGGATGTTCATGAAAGGAATCTTCAAGTGACAGTGAGTGAGTTGTTTGAGATTTCAGCTGATGGTGCAATATCCAATATTAAAGGCAGTTAGCAAGGAAGTAAATGTGCAAGAAAATCAAATTGTACGCAACAAACAACTCACAATGTTATCTTGCATAATGCCTTAATTTTGAAGACAAAAATCTCGTTGTATCTTGATGAAAGTAGTGACCTTAATGGTCAATCACTGGCAACCATGATTTTAAAACATGCTATTGTGCTTATGGATGCTACATTTTAAGCAAGGAGGTGAGTGGTGGTTTGGAACAATGACAGGTATGAAGGACTTGTTTTATATGTATCACATTATCTAATCATAGGAAAATACATCATTTATTTATTTTTTAAATCAAAAAAAATTATTCTAAACCCTATATAGGACACATTGCTACTTCAAAAGCATTTGATTTATTTTTTAAAATTAAAAGATAAACCCTATATAGGAGACATTGATACTTCAAAAGCATCTGAAGGAATTTGAGATTATGCAAACATATGTCAATTAAATACCTGGATTACAAACAGTGGTGCAAACATTGTAACCCTTGTTGATTAGAGTAGGAATGAGATAAGCAACAATGAATCATATGCCTCCTTACCATTCTGTGTCATTCTTTACTAAAAAACTTCTCCATTTTGGCGGGCTATGCCTAAAAATAAGGTTTGAATAAAGGTTTTATTGTATGTTTATTAAAATGAAAACTCCATTTTGGTGGGCTATGCCTAAAAATAAGATTTCAACAAAAATTTTAGAGTATGTTTATTAGAGTTTTAGAGTATTTTGGTGGGCTATATTCTTGATTTTTTAAATTATTTATTCAAATGGATTGTGACTAATGTGATTTGCTACATTTAGTGTTGTAAATTGTAATGATGCTACAATTACCATACTACAACTGTCTCTTATTATACCCGTTGCGATATGGCGGTGTATGCTTTTGATCATTACTTGAAGGGTGTCAATGAGAAATCTTATTTGTCTTATCGATATCTCAATGTCTCATCAACATTACTTCATTATATCCAAGAGTTGTGTTTTTCCAAGCACTTGTAGATATACCTTTTCAATGTGACATACGTGATTCTCTCCTCGATATGCCCATATCTTGTTGACATTTCAGTGTTTTACATCGTTGATGAGATATAAATAAGTCTCTTCGACATAGGGGTGTCTAAACCGGTGCTAAACCCGAAGCTAAACTTGAAGCTAAATTGGGAGCTAAAAGTGGTGCTAAACTCAAAGCTAAACTTGGAGCTAAAGGCAATGCTAATGGCGATGCCACACTCAGAGCTAGTATCGGCACTAAAGGCAGTGCTAATTTTGGTGCAAATTAGTTCCTTAATTAGCACCGACTGATCCTGATCGACACAAATAACGCTAAACATAGTGCCATCCTAATAAATAGCGCCAATGTTTTCAAAAGAATGGAGCAAAAAATGGAGTAAATCACAGGGATTTTTTGTAGTGTCTATGGTATGTAATCTATTTTAATGCACATGAGGATCAAATTATATGTTTATAGATGTATGCACATATTTTGATTGGTGGTCCCTCATTGCTCTAACAACCCTCTTCTCACAGATGTAGGGAAGCTAGGAGCAACAAGGAGAGCATCAGCTGGAAGTAGGAAAAGAGGGAGGGACTAAAAATGATGCAGGATAAAGCAATTGGAATTGCCATTCAAGCAATGTCGGGACCCCTTTCTCTTTATGTGCATTCTTTCTCTTTGTATCTGTAAATGTATAGTTTTTTCTTTATATGCATTAAAATAGTCAATCCCTCGACTTGTGAGGGACACTATAAACTTATCATTATCAATAAAGACTATAGTTTTGGAAAGATTGTGCACTTTTTCCTATGTTATATGCATCTGCATAATGCAATATAGTATTGTAGTCTTCTGATATTTCTTTATGCATATGAATGTGCCATAGTAGAATTAAAATGTACCTTCTTTTCACTTGTAAAATATAAGCAACACTACCTTTTTGGGTTAGTAACAAAAATAGGTAACATTCCTAGCGACCTCCTAGGGGTGTTTTCCTACTAAACATATAAGATCAGTTACCTTGCCTATCCATTGGGTACTGAGTCACCTAAAAGCTGACACAACTTGAAAATAGTCTTGTACATTACTATAACTCACTGGATTAGTACATGATACCTTGGAAACCCATGCAACACACCAAAACACTCAAATCAAACTAATTGTGCAGAACAACACTTAGAAGAACTGAAAACTACATCTAGAAACCTATTCTAACCTACCTTAACTAGCAAAGAAGCTAGTCAAACAAAACCATTGATTGGGCTTGCAAAATAACACCCCTTTCTAATAAAAAATTGATGTATTACATGATTATGTATTGCTAAAAGAACATGAAACACATGCATATATTCAATAAAATGTTGCAATGATTCATGAAAGATGCAAATAAACTCACTTACACCTTGGTTTTGACGATGCCTATTGTTGTCTTGGATTGGACAAGTGAGCTGAATTTGATCACTTTTAATTGTAACTCCAAAATCAGCTTCTTCTTCAATTGCATCCTCATACTTGAGTGCAAGCATGACCTTTGGTACTTGAGTGGCCTCCAAACTAGCTAAATATCTGATTGGACAACCCCTAAAATGAACAAACTTTGAGCTGTCATTGTTGGTTGCTTCTGTTTCTTCTTGCTTTTCATGGTTGTCCTACTTCATGGCTAAGTTTGGACTATAGAGAAAATAATTTGAATGCTTAGAAAAAACAACATTACCTTCACCTTGCATAATAAGTTTCCATGTTGATTCCTCCTCCACTAGGGTGGCTAACAACTCATCGAAGTTACTAGCTCTTGGAAGGCTCTTAGGGATAGCTGACTCAAGTTCAAACTCATCATTATCATCCAAGGAAGTACACCCCAAATTAGGATTGTCCTCTTCGATGAAGGAAGGAAAAAGTTCAAATAATGAAGAAGCCTCTTGAAACAAACTTTCATATGATAAAAAAACTTCAAGCTTTGTTGTACAACAAAAAGGAAGCTCCTCCAACCAGCTAAGACCATGCAAATCAGGTTCACGAGAAGTTTCTTACTTGAGAGAATGAACTTCTCTCTATCAAGACCATATTCCTCTTGATGCTTCATCACTTGTTGAAGCTTGTGAACCTGTTGTTCTAGTCCAACATGATTTTCAACCTCTAATAGATCTGATTCCTTGTCAACCAACATTGAACAAAGTTGTCCAATTATATCTGTGCACACCTCTTCATAAAGCTCAATATTATCCTTTTCATCCATAACATATTCAAAGATATCAAAGCACATATCGTGGAAAATGGTGTCAGGTTCAGTTTTATGCTCTTCTTCATGGTTTAAGGCTCCATTGTCATACTGATTGTCATCAACCAACAATTTCTTAGATTGTTTGATGTCCTCTTGTTGTTCTAAAACTATAGTTGGGGTGATAAAAAACACACCTTCTTCATCATTTTCAATGTAAGAAGGTAGTTCACCTATCCAAACTATATAATGCTCCTATTGATCAACCTCTCTTAACTTTTCATCCTGTTGTCCTAGCTAAATCATTGAAACATTTTCAACAAAAGCAAGAGGATCATTAGCTAAAACATTGCAAGATCCATCTTGAGAAATCCTCTCTTGTTCAACCTTTTGTTGCTATAGTCTATATTCCTCCATAGCTAAATGCAACAAGTTTATATTTCTAGTCTCCTCCATGTTGAGTGAGTTGTACTGGTCAAGTATAGGCTCTTGCAAAGGGTCATTACTCCTAAAACTTGGAATTTCAAATCTAGCAGGTTTAAAAGGGTCACCTTGTTTGAAGCTTGGAATATTGAACTTGGAAACTTGTTCTTCAAAAAATGGATTTGGAAAGGTAACAATTGATTGGGCTTCTTTAAGGCAAGAGGGCTCTTGAGAAAGTTGTTCTTGAGAAGTGGTGGATTGGTTTTGTTCAGGTACTACATTTTCTTGCACTAGATGGAATCCTCTAAAACTTGGAATTTGAAATTTAGAAAACTTGCTAAAGGGTTCTAGAAGCTTACTTTGCTTAAAGCTTGCAAACTTGTGCCTGAGAACCTCTTCTTTCATAGGTTGGCTCATTGATTCAAGAGATGTTGAACTAAAATTAAGAATTCCACAAGCTAACTGGGTTTCATACCTTTGTGCCTCCACCTCCTACTGATGAATATAAGCTTGGTAAGCAAGCTCTTTCTACTGCATGTGATACTCCTACTCTTTTGTGATAGCCTCCATTTTCCTTTGAAAAGCTAATCTTATCTCATCGATACTCATTTTGTTGGCATCTTGAGGCTAATTCTCATAATAGTCATGTTGCTTATGAGAAAAATGATCTTGCAAATGATTATAAGCATGGGTAGGTTGCCAGGAAGGTTGAACAAAGGTGGGAGGGTGACAAAAGTATTGTGCATGCTGATTTCTTTGTAAATCAAAGGCATTAGGTGTAAAACTAGCAACATGAAAGGCCTAAAATGACTGATAGAGTGGTGGGTAATTAGCATTTCCATGATATGATGGGTGATATGACATGTTTCCATGAAACATAGACATGTTTATTCATTCAGAAGTTGGAAAAATCAGGAAAATTAGATTTGCTTGAAACAAACCAACACTTGATCGTATTGAAACTAGTAAAAACTTCTCAAAGTTACTAGGTATGTATTTGAAACACTTGAAAATGTATTAATAAATTGTTTTACACACCAAACAGTAGTAGAAAAACATATAAAATGGATTGAGAATTAGTTCGCAGTCCCACCATGCCAAAAACTATTATCAATTGGATTTGCACCATGCTGAACTTAAGGCTCAACAATCTATTCACATATGGGAACATTCTTAGGTTGTGGATAACCTGTAGTGAGGATGAACCTCTAGAGAAGGTCGATTCCTAAATGGTGTCACCTAAACTACTGCTTGTTGGGAAGAGGGGATAAAGAAACATGAAAAGAAAACTAAACCACTATGGTGATGCACCTAATGTGTTTTCTTCAAACTTACACAGTTGATTTTACACACAAGAATGATCAACAACTTAACAGTGGTTTACACAACTGAAAACTTCATATGTCTTTGCATCAGAGCTTCATAACTAGGCTAAAAATATCGAGGACAACATCTAGAAGGAAGTGAAATATATCTTCACAACTTAGACTCTTTCCTGAACAAACTCAACACATGTTATGACCTACAAGTTCATATTAACTGCATAAAGGAAAAAAAATAAAAAAAAATCAAAGGAAAATAGTTCCACCATAATATTTCAACAACCATTTTTAAAAGCTTTCACAATAAAACAACAAAATGAGAAGGTAAAATAGATTAACTTATTGATCAAAAGGTGTTACATTGTTGCATAAGTCTGCAAATCTGAGTTACAATGCTATCCTCCACCTCAAAGAACTCTAAAAGAGCTACAATACTTGCTAAAAGAAGAAAGAACTAACTCCAAAAAACCCTGTTTGAAGTTACATATGCATTTTTTCAAACAACTATACCACACATGTCCCTCTAGAAGATTGTGGATGGATGTAGCTAAAAGGCAAAAAAAGAAGCTTCCAAAACTCCTCCAAAATGCCTCCAAATGAAGAAAAGTGAATCCAAGACCCAAGTCACACTAAAATCATGAGAAAACTGCCTCCAAATGGTCACCATTCCCTCCAGAATTCAGTGAAAAACAACTCGCACTTCCCACGTGTTGGTCAACCTCCTCCAACTTTTCCAAATGCATGACACAAGTCATTATTGTTTAAACATGTCTTCAACCTGTTCCATTATATTTGGAAGACATAAATATTCAACTAAACTCCCTTTGAAGCACCAAGATATCATAACACCTTTATTTTGCATTTAAAATAACATTTATAATTAAGTGATTTATAAATTATCACTTAATTAAAAAATTTTGCATTTAAAATCAATACAAAAAACAAGACTCGGCCAAAGTGAAAAAACAAAAATGCAAAAGATTAAGTCCTAAAGGACTTCTGTGCATAAGATATATGAAAGATTAACTAGTGCTTAGGATTATTGGTAAAGTTACCATTATATTTTGGGAAAATGGGGAGTAGGTTATTTCTGGGGTTAAAGATTACCCATTTGGGGAAATTACCTATGCATAGTTTATAATGGCCTTAAGTAAAATAGAGCTTAATAAATAGTAGGTGAATATAATGACCATTAATCGAAGTACTGAGTGAGAACACTTTAACCAAAGTAGTGTGATTGTCTTTGGCTCCATTGTCAGTTCACCATGCCTATGTAGTGCATGCTAGTTGTAGATTGTACAAATTACAAGTTCTAGTCATGTAGGGCACAACACTAAGCTTAGTGTGGTTTGTCGTATGGGGTTACCCAAGCAATCTCTTTGTTTAAGGGAAGGGCCATCTATCATAGTGTTGGGAATATGATGCCATTTAATTACTATCCTAAACATATTTCATGTATCTCCCAAGTCCTTGAACAATGTTCCCCAACACTAGTATTACAAAGTGAATAAATTTGAATGAAATAAACATGTAAATTGACATTTATAATTATTCCGAAATGATAGGAACATGTGAGGGCGTCTAAGAAGAGCTCCTACAAAATAGGAGCACATGGGTTACCCACATGGAAGGTAGAACCCACCTTCTTTCAATTAATTGTTTGGAGAATTGATAACTCTTATGTAATGCATGTCATGTTCCTACAAAATAGGAATTGATATTTACAATGTGTGTGGAGTGGTACTATCAGTTTAGTTTCAATTCAATTCAGTTCAGTTATGGATTAGTTATCTTCAGTTGCATGTAGTTACTTTGAGTTGCATGTAGTTGACTTCAGTTGAATTGAGTTGTATGACTAATGACTTTAGTTGCATGAAATATAATAGGTTGATACTTTTAGTTAAGTGGGGATGATCAATCATGCATGATGTTTGCATGAATGGTGGAGAGATATGTTTCAGTTAACTCAAATTGACTTGGACCCACCTTGGGTGCCCAAGTTGGCATCTTTCAGTTAATACCTTTTGCATGAGAAGATATTTACAAGGCTTAGTTAAGTGGGGCCCATTCTTGGGCACCAACTTTGAGGTGATGCTTTTAAGATATCTTCATAACCAACGATCAGTTAAGTCTTGAGTTTGGGACGTCCAAATTGATGAAGGACTTGGTTTGACTTTTTTTTTCATGGAAGAACTCTACTTGCAAAAGAATGGCGTAGATATTTGTGAGGAGCTTTATCCTCTTGTAATTGTCAACTCTTTGGAGTTTACAATGTTAATAATTATCTATTAATTGCAGCAAGTTGAAGAGAGTTATATTAGAGTTTATTTTTAGGTTGTGAAGAAGCAAGTTGAAGGCAAGGAAGCATACCAATCAAGGATTGATACAAAATTATTTGTAATCTTTTTCTAAGGTTAAGTAATACAAATAGTATTGATTCTGGTGGTGGGGTTTTTTCTTGAAAGGGTTTCTCCATGTATATGTTGTGTCACTTCTATTGTCTTGTCTCATTATTCTACAATCTTCTGCCTCTTTCTACAATTGGTAAAATTGAATTAATCAGATTAATCACCCACAAAGAATACTTAATTTAATCTACAGTCTCATAGGAGTACAAGTTTTAAGGTACAATTTCACTTTCAATTTTCAACACATATGATAGATGTGTGGGGGACTGCATATGAGTCCATGGTTGGTGGAAAAGCGCTTGAGTGATGCTTTTCCTCCTCAACAGGTGATAGAAGACCAAGATATTTGAAAGGAAAATTCCTGGACCATCTATAACTGTGGCTTTGAAGCTCAGTTGAGCTATGTATGTAATTGTGTACATTCTTGGAATATTGTAGTTTGCAAAATTATTATATTGAAATAGAATCCTTGTTGTATATTGTTATGACATCTAAGTTCATTTTTTCTCAATAAAGAAAATAATTTTTTTATTGCTATGCTTTGTTATCATGGTTTATCACTTGAGGTGAAAACATTGGAAATTTTACTGTGAAGAACATCGAGGTTGTTACATTTTTCCTTCTCTACTTGGTCTGAAGTACATGAATTTACATAAGCACTATTACATTATATAGCATGTGCCTCCAACTTATACAAAGTGCCAATTCATGCACCCTTAGCTAGCACCATAGAACCTCTAGTCATTTTACATATATCGTTCGAAAAAGAAACTTGTACAACAACATCATTCAACTTACTTACATACAACAAATTATGAGCCAAACCTGCTATGTGCATTACATAATTTATTCCTTTAATTCTTCCATTAGGAAATTGAATTGACTCTGCCATGACCCACAATTTCAAGGTGAGAATCATCTCCCAGATACACCTTTCCACCAACATACTTTTCGTATTTAGAGAACCAACCTCTATGAGAGGTCATGTGAAAATATGCACTCGAGTCAATCACCCAAACATCATCTGATGCATGAGTCGCCAAGGTTGAAATGAAGGAATTTGCATGACTTTGAGAAGATTTGTTATTGAAAGAATTTTTGTTTTTATTCTTCTTCTCTTCTTTGCAATCTTTTTGGATGTGTCAAGTCTGCCACAATTCCAACACTTCACCTCGGATTTCTTGCCAGGATACTTTGATCTCCCCTTTGACTTTGATTTTGACTTCTTGTCCTTCTTCTTGGCTTTCTCATTCGATTTTCCTTGAACAACAAGAGCCTCCTTGGCCATCTCAGAAGATTTCCTTCACATTTCTTCTGATAGTAGCGAAACAACCATGTCTTCCATCTTGAAAGTGGTTCTACTCCCAATAGCCATTACTAAATGATCCCATGTGTCAGGAAAAGAACATAACAGAAGCATACAATGATATTCATCATCAATTTTCACATCAATAGATGTCAACTGAGCAATAATCATGTTATAGGTATTGAAGTGATTTGCTACAGATGCCCCTTCCTCCATTTTCAAAGAGTACAACTTATTCCTCAAGAATAACTTATTCACTAGTGATTTTCCCTGATAAATATCACCCAACTTCTTCCACATAAGTTTCATCTCTTCTCCTCAAGGACGTTCAAGAGAACAAAATCAGCCAAGCACAGTTTGATCAAACCTTTGGCTTTTCGATCCTTTGCATCCCAATCAGTTTGACACATTGCTGTAGGTTTAATTCTAGAAACTACTCCCCAAAGATCTCAATCAACAAGTAAATCCTCCATTTGAGTTTCCACAACTCAAAATTTCCACCACTAAATTTTTCAATTTCCATTCTTCCAAATGTGCTTGCCATCGCAAATTTATAACAAGTTTTCAATTTGATTCTCTCTATAAAACTCCCACTTGACAAAATCAACACAAAAAACCTGACTCACCCACAAGGATAACACAATTGGCTAGGCTCTTATAACGCTTGTAAGGAAAGCTAAGTGCAAAAACACCTTCCTAATGCCATTTTTATAGGAGAGAGATAGAAATTCAAACAAAACTTTGCAATTCATAGTTCCCTTAAGATGCACATTGAATAACATAATAGAGAATTAAAACATCACACAATTTGAACACCAGATTTATCATGGGAAAACCCTTATGGGAGAAAAACCCACACACCAAGTAAAGATCACTTTGTATTATAGTAAATACGATTACATACAAAGTTACAAAACTTATACTTTTAGTTGTTCATTCACAATACAATTCTAGTAGCATTTGATTACACAGTTCTTCGATTCATTCACCTCTCTGTTACAATAATCATTTGTTACCATGCATACATTCACAATATTTGCATTAAAAACTTTTTTTGAACATTTGAGAAACCAATCGTTTCCAAGAAACATTCATTTCCATCTTCCATTGGTACCAAACCATTAGGCAAAACGTAACTATCAATATTCACTAAGTTGTATCGGGGCTTCAGAGAGACCGAAGTCAATCTCTCGCCAAAGTTGCAATGTTACATCGACACAAGCTTACAACTTTGTGCTTGTTACTTAGCACACTTTGAGCATGGTCCCCACTGCCAGGATGTCTCCGATGTCACCATTGCACAACTGACTCATGTCTTACTTGTCACCGACTCTGCCTATCGGATCATCAAAGGGATTGACTTCTAGCTTCCTTCGAAGTCTACTATTATGTCTAATGAAGAAATTTGGTAACCTTGATTGTTTATTGAGAGATCAGAGGGACTCCATTTTGTGTCCCAATGACATAACACTATCACATTGACAAAGTGTTAAATGCTAACACATAACCGCCAAGGAGTTAATTGTTAACTACTAATGCACAACCGTGAACCCTTAGTAAACAGCCCAATAGGACTTCGATGGGACATAACTCAAATTCCCATTGACATAGCATTGTCAAACTGATAACTTTTAGGCTTTAACACCAATAAATTTGAGGCAATAATTTCTCAACAGGTAGTAGACCTCACAAAACATAGGATACTCTTGGAAAGACACATTGTCTCTTCTAAGAGGATCATGAGTTATGTTGGTCTACTATTTGAAGTCCCTTTGACTAGGTACATTCTACCTTTCATTTTTTTACGCTCTTTTAGACTAATCATAGTTTCAAGGATTGTTTTGTAAATATTGTCCCAACATTAAAATGAGTTGCAGTGTTAGGAGGTGGTAGCCCTTTTTCATTTCTTGCAAGTTTGTATGATAAGTTGTTTATTATGCCTATCAACTTGTCTAACTTTTCATCTATAGTCAAGCATTTAGCTAGAGGTTTTTTCTCGGGTTGGGTCATCTTAATATTGGCCCTCTTAATGTGTTATCCCAAATCCCTCATGTTACTCTCAATTTTGATATTAGTGGAATAATCTTTCGTAAGATTCTATGGGTTTTTATCCTTGAGACAATACCCAAATTTGGCATCAAAGATACCACTATGTAATACAAGACACATAATCATTAGGTTTTAACTATGGTTGTACCTTTTTGATTTACATTATAAATGTGTTGCTAAATTGAACAACAATTTTATTAATATACGTTTTAATGGTTGTGAGCTCATGGATAGAAAAATTAGATGGCTTTACCACCATAATATGATATAAATACTCTCATGAATTATTTCCATGTGTCAATGTTGTTGTCTAGGAGGCCCATGTACCGCTCCTTTGCACTTTCCTCTAGATATACACAGAAAACTTCACCATCACATCTTCATCTTCAACTTTGTATTTATTAATGATATCGATGAATTGGTTGAGATGTTCCTCACCTATAATTGCATTATTTCCTTGGAGTCTTGAGATGTTTCCTCTAATTTCATTTGGAATAGGGTTAGGGTAACTTAGCATGCTAAAAAAATCTATTTGTTTATATCTATTAGTCTCAAGAGGATACTTGATTAGGGGAATCCCTAAGCCAACCTTCTAGAGTTTATTCTCATGTTTTTACCTATGATGTTCATGTTGTTTCCATATATACATTCTTTCTTGTTGGCTATGGATGTTCTAATGTTGATCATTGGGAACAATCTATGAGTTTCCTGTTTGTTAAACATTTTAGATATGTTGGTTTTTATTTATTAGTTGATAATTATATGCAAATTGAGCCTATTGTAGAGCTATTTGAACCTCAATCTCTCTTTTCCTTTCTCTAAGATGATCAATGAGATCAAGCCTATAATCCACTTTTCTTTCCCTTCTTTCATTTTTTAGAATACATGTTTGTATCAATATCAAGAAAAGAGAGATCTTGCTTCATTTCATCACTTGCTATTCATAGGAAATCAATCTACTCATCTACATTCTCATCTCTATCACTATATTCATGATTTTGTGCATTGTCTCTTTTTGAATCAATGAACTTGCATTATTTATTTTAATCTCACACCTAAGTCTATATGCTTTTCTAGTATTTCTCACTATGTTATTAGTAGAATCATCTAAATTGTAATGGTCTCTTAAGTTAATGAACATATCATTTCTATTAGAGGCACCAACTAACTCTATATTATGAGAATTTACATTGTGAGACTTATTTGTGTCTTTAGCTTTCCATGTAGTACTTTGTCCTTTTCTCTTCTCAGAGTTCCTTCATGCCTTTGTTGATGCTCAAAATGCATGTCTTTTTTCATGTTAAATATTTTTATGTTTTCTTACTATTTCCAAGTTGAAATCACCAAAGAGTCGCTAATCTTCTTCCCAAAAGAGACTATGATCTATCTTATAGCTATTGTAAGAAAGGACTTAATTACAAGACTTGCAATCTAAACTCAAAATTAGAAATTTAACTTCTCCTCCTTGGCAATAACACCAAAATGTTAGGTACTAAATTTATTGGTCCTTAATTGTAGGGATTTTATACACTTTGAAGGCTAGGGGTTATCTTTAGGAAGGTAAAGTCGGTCTCATCCATAGACTTGGAATGGTTAAATGCTAATTACAATAGTGGGTAAACTCTCTTGCTCTTTGGGCTCAACATATACCTAGGAGGGTGTTCCTATAGTTCACTTAAACTAGTTAACATATCAGTTTAGAATGTTTGATCAATGCATCACACAACTATACCCTTTTGTGTTCTTGACCTCTAAAATTTGTCATTAATTCAAGGTATCACTAGTTGAAATAGACCTTTTATAGTTGATTCTACACATTGTTAATGTGTTTTGAAGATAATAATAAGTGTACAATTCATAAATGATTTATTTTAACAAATTTTATATGTAACAAGGTATGTACATGTTGGGCATGGTTCTCCAAACATTTGATAGTTCTACTTTGCTTAGTATTAGTCACTAGTTATACTATTGAATAATGGACATGTAGATTTCCTACTATTTTTATAAGAATTGATGAAATTATTTTATATTTTGATGAATGTGGAAGGTTGAGGTCCTCATTGAATGGTGCCTTATTGGGTAATAGAGTTGTGTCCAACCATTACAAGAAATAATCAATAAAGAACAACAAAGATATTGTGCAAAATAAATAATTTTCTATAATAATCCCTCTAAATTCATTAATGTTCATCCATAATAGGTAAAATATTATCACATATCTAATGAAAACATCTTAGAGATTGATCCCCCAATTGGTTGGAATGACCTCGATAAGTACAGTGAAAATTGGAATGTTAAAATTTTTTGGCTCTATGTTGTAATTTTTTTTTATTCATAAGAGATAATTGTATTAAGTTGCCAAAAATTTACATATCGTCTGCATAGTAGGTTGCAAAATTTGTGAAATATCACCCTTACTAGTCAACCCAGACTCCATTTACTTGTCATGAAAGACTCCAAATAGTCACCAAAAAAATTGATTCACTACACTCACTCCCTGAGACTAGGGAGGCAAAGCCAAAAACCATAAACTGATTCATTTTTTGAAGAGTTTGCAAACAATCACCTTCACCTCAGCTTTGGGGGTCCTGACATCAAGCAAAGATGCCAAGAACTGGGAGACAATGTGGGTGTTAAACCAGAATGTCTCCTGGTTCACCAAAAAATCCTTCTCCAAAATCATCTTAACAACTACCATTGTGTAATGATTGTGTAGACACATAAAAATGACCTAAACCTACAATCTCTATTT